>JAFIDM010106864.1:0-12682 GCA_023159025.1 Thereuonema tuberculata | reverse complement strand
CAGTTGCAAATAGCTAATGAAAGTCTTAGAATACTAAAGTCAATGGACAATATCTCTGAAGAATTAATACCACATCTGGAAGTGTATTGGCAAGAGGAGCTTTTGAAAGATTTGAGCTCGTTGCGGAAAGTAAATAAAAAAGGTAGACGGACATATGAAATGAAACTGATAGAGATGACAGAAAATTATACGAGATATTTAGAAGAGGATGTGAATTGGTATAACGTTATAAAAGAACAGTTATCTAAAAAGGTTGAACGAGAAATTAATAAAACGCACACTGATCTCATTCCTGAAAACATCTACATTGCTTGGCATGTAAGTAAATCGATTTATTTACATTATTACAAAAAAAATATTCTAAAAAATTATACTAAAAAATTTAGAATTTATATTTAATAAATATTATAAATTAAAGGAATCCAGTTTTCATATTTAAAAATATACTCATGTTTGTGAAAAATGCAACGCCATGAAAGAAAGATGCAGATGAAGTGACACTTTCAGGAAATGTAAAGCAGGGTATGATATGCAAATGATTAAAATTTGGAATGATTGCGCATGCGTAGATTCAGCAGCGCCCTCTGAACTATCTTGTAAGAGCGTAAAAGTAGAGGACTGTTGTGGATCCAGACAAGTAGTTTTTCATCGTCAGTGAGCAGTACACTTGCTTACTGGAGTTAGTATGCCTCGTCGACGTCAAAGGGCGCCTTATAAGTAAGCTACTGAGTTTGAACGGGGTCGAATGATCGGCTTGCGTGAAGGAGGATTTTCATACCGCGAAATTTCTGCTCGTACAAGGCATAATCCACGACAGTAATGCGAGTGTCGAAGCAGTGAACTGATGAGAACAGGACGAGTCGAAAATTCGGAAGTACACCACAAAATATGACGACACCATGGGATGATAGATACCTCATCCGCATAGCAGTGACGGACCGTTCAGCTTCTTCTCGAGTATCAGCACAACGTTGGAACACTGCAACAAGTCTGACAATGTCTGGTTCCACGGATTCCACGGCGTCTGCTGCGCAGAGGACTGCGTGCATGCATTCCTTTGCGGAGGAGTCCTTTGGGTCTGAATCATCGACGTCTCAGGCTACAATCGGCTTACTAACACACCGACTGGCATGGAGATTGACATCATGTCGTGTTTTCGGACGAGTCCCTCTTCAATGGATTACAATGATGGCCGCATATGCCTTAGACGATATCAAGGTGAGCGCCATCTTCCAGACTGCATTGTTCAACGTCGTATTGCACGAACGACAGGAATAATGGTGTGGGGAGCAGTTGGATATCACAGGCGATCTCGGCTGCTACGAATTGTGGGCAGTCTCAACAGCAATCGCTACATCAGGAAAGATGTGGAGGCGAACTCTTACCTTTCCTTCTGCACACTTCTCGACCCACATTCCAACAAGACAACGCCCGACCACATGTTGCCAGAAATGTCCAGTCCGTCTTCAAAGCAAGACACATACTTCCTCTTCCTTGGCCTGCATGTTTGCCCGATATGTCACCTACTGAACATGTCTGGGATATGGTCACTCGGCAACTAGCCAATACCGACCAACTGTGGACTCGGATAGAAGCAGTCTGGCAAGCGATACCCCAGGACCACATCCACACCTGTTTGATTCATTGCCACAGTGTACAGCAGCTCACCTGTTTGATTCGTTGCCACAGTGTACAGCAGCTCACCTGTTTGATTCGTTGCAGCTCCTATTGTATAGCAGCTCCTATTGTAGCTGATGGCGGCTTTGCACCATAAAATTATTTTTTGAAAGTACTGTTGTTACATTAATAAAATAATAAGAAATAATAAATAAAATAATAAATATTAATAAAATATTTACTAACCAGATTTACTTCGATATTTTGTTAAAAGAGTTGAAATATCGAAGTAAATCTCGATAGTAAATACTTTTTTCAGTTACTGAACTCCTCTTTAATTTTAGTCTTGCTAAGAAGAGGGAATTTGTTAGCCATGTACTTGAAAGCTGGCTCAGTGTGGCCCTTGACTTTGACAAAGTTCTTCATCAGACCGAGTTTTATGTGTAGGGACGGTAACAGGATTTTGCGCGACTCTACAAGTGATGGGCGTTGCATATTCATCTCACGAACCTCAGAGATCTTCTTGCAGGCCAGTCGCTCTTCTCGTAGTTGCGTCCTTGCCCGGCTGTCCACTCACATAAGAAACAGCAGAACTTTGTATATCCCAACTGCAGACCCATCAACACCGCTACTATCTTCAAGTCACCACAAGATATGCCGAACTGGCTATATTGGTAGACTGTCCAACTGTTTTAGGTTCTGGTAGGTTTCTTTTGTATATACATTGTGTCCGACTGAAACGGCTTTACAACATCGCCTTGAGACTCAATTTCGACGAGTCTATGAACAATCTTCATTCTTGCGGGTCATGTTTCATTTGAAGGGCATTCATCAGGCCATCTACATCATTGCAGTACATAAGGTGATCTCCTTTTCGAAAGTAAGGCACAAATTACTCATGACGAGCACAAAAGGAAATCACTCGTACATTTTCTGAGAGAAAATTCCATTGTTGAAACCTTGATTCCAGTAACTCCGCTTTTTCCTTTGGCAGTTCCAGATCACGAACAAGATCGTAGAGTTCTTCTTGTGTAACCATGTGTGGTGCAGACAACGAAGTGTGTGGTACAGAGATATCAGTTTATCTCCCTGCTCATCGTTTCTGAATCGGTGGTACATTTCTTCAGAGGTTCGGGAACTGGAAGTTCTTCGCTGTGTGGTACTGGTATGCGGGCATTTGGTATATTCAGGTATGCTATTGTCCATTTCTTTTTCTTCTTGAAGCCTCCTGAAACAGATGGAATCCTACAGAAGTAGCAGTCATCTACATGATTGCTTTGCTCCCTCCACACCATAGAACAGCAAAGCGCATCGAAACTTTACCGCCTTTCAGCTACTTCGGAAGAACTTCAGCAAACGTACTGCAGCAAATGTGTGATGCTCAGAACTTGTCCTGGCCCCCGATTTTGCATCCGAAATACAGTTGAAGCGCATTTTTCACTATCGGAGTAATATCTTTTTTTCTGTCTTGAAAGCGTCACTTCTCCACAAATATAACAGAAGAAGTTATTGGGACTATTAACACATTTACGAGGCATTGCCAAATTTTCACTGCAAGACTCGCTCATTACTTTTAACTCACTTATGACACACACATACGTTGGGAATGTAACTCAGGAAGTAGCAAAAATAACGTGCTCACGATACAAGATTTCACTGTATACTAATCGATTGCATCCTTTTGTGTCAATAATCTGCTTCGTTATAACTCAGCTTGTGACGCATTAGCTTCTAAGGGTTGCGTGATTTGTTGGCTAATATATTGCAATCGAAATATTGTTTGTTAAAGAAGCAAGTAAGCAATATTATTTGAGGCAAGCCTCAAAGATAACTATGACATACAGAACCAATTTGGCTCCATCAATTGTCAATGAGTGTTAACAAACGACTCAATTTAAAAAAAAAATATTACAGGGCACAGGTTCATACGCTCATACCTCGACATATCTAGGGACGAAGGACCAGCTGTCGTAAACTTTATGAGAAGTACCTATCGTAAGATTAGGAGATGATAAATGGAAATTTGTTATGCTTCATGAGAAAGCTTTTACTTAAACAATTGTGGCAAGCCACGAGCCATTTCATACCGACCTCGTGACAAAAACAGCGAACTCAATCTTTTAGGTTCTTTTAGGCAAAGAGAGGTTTTCTAAAGGCGTTGTTTTCGCTGCTATTCTGTCATAAAGATAGACTTCAGATCCATCGTTTGGCTTCCAATACCAAAGTCAATGCTAATTATTATCAGGCTCATATCTCGGAACCAATTTGCCACACGAAATTCCAAGCCTGCACCAAAACGACAGGTAATATACAGGATACAGGTAAAGTCTTCGTTCATCAGGACAAGGCCTGATTAATTTCTAAGCCGCCATGAAAGTCGAGACCGAATTCAGACCATCCTCTGTTACTCACATCCCAGTTATGTTTGGATGCCCACCCCCATGGACTACTGCAGCTTAAAATGTGCCCTCGGAAAACGCTGGTGCATGTCTTTCGAAAGTCACACAAAAACAGTAGCATTCCACTCGTTTTCTTGAAGAAAGCGCTGCTGTAATGACACTGATATCATATAGAACAGCCCTGATATATGTTTGTCTGTTAGATTTGAGTATTTTGAAATTATGAAAAAACGAATATGATAATCTTATTAGCTGTTTATTGATTGATCATGCAAAACATGTGATCAATTACCATACGAGGCCATTAAGCGTTTTTCCTCTTTGTTTGCTTGCTAGTCTGCTTGTAGAGCATCATGTTTGGGCTGCTGGACAGATTTCCAAACATTTTGGTACCTTTCTTGCTTAAGGTCTAACTTAAAACTTAACTATTTTTGTTTTGGCATCCATCTCTCCCACCTCTCAAAAATTATTCCCAAAATCCCTTGCAAAAACGTTGGAACTAATTCTTTACATTTGGTTCGATACTTATTATGGTTCGATGATTATTTTGGTTCAATGCTTATGTTCCAACTTAAAAATAGTACGATTAAGGTCTCTTTCACCCTTACCCCTCATTCCTTAAAACTGACCTTCAGCGCTTGAAGCTCAGTTCTCGCTAGCTGAGATTGTATCTACTTCAGATTTTAAAATCAGAGAATTTCTTCTGAATTGAAAACAGTTCCATTCATCAGTCAGAAACTATCTTTGCTGTTCATATAGATGTGAGTGTGAAGAAAAATTACAACAACATTGAATTTTTGAAACCTTCAGTTTAACTTTCTAATAAGTTTAATCACTTTAATCAGTTTAACTTTAAATAAATATTTACTCAGTTTTGTATATTAATATGAAAACATAAAAATTCATTTTAGTGATTGATAATTCAATACTTTTTTTTGTAATTCTGTATTGTAAAGTATTTTTTTATTAAATATACAATTACCTTTTTTTTATAAATTTGTGGCTATTTGAATAAAAAGCATTAAGAGTGTTAGTTTTGCATCTAGAGAACTTTTGATGCAACAACTTGAAAGCTTGGCTGCCTTAGCTTAATGACGAAGCAACACCAGATCTACATGAGACTTCATGCCTCCCATCCTTCCTTTCAATTAGGAACACTTAAAGAATTACAATAAAGAAAGGAAATGATAAAAAAAAAAATTCATTTTTACTGATTTAAGTAGTTAGTCGTTTGTTAAGTAGTTAAGTAGTTACTGTAGTGTTTAGTCGGATACATATTAAGTATTATAACTATTCTTTTACAGTAATAAAATTAATGAACTAAATACGAAATCGGACTAATGATATCAAGAAAGTTTATTCTTCTCTGAATAGGTCCTGATTATTTTGGTTGTATAATTTTAGTGCAATCGAGCTAAAGGTGAAACTGCTGAAAGTCAAAAGCTTAAGAATAAATCCATCAACAAAGGGTCAGATGATAAGGACAAAACAACGCTTGAAAATGGAAGAAAAGAACCTCTCAATATTAATAATTCCACCCAAATATGCACGAAGAATAATTATACTGAAATTATCGAAACTATCTGGGGCACCTGCTTTACCTATGTTTTCAGTATGTATTGGTTTTAGCTTATTAAAATAGAGATGCATAAAAGAATAATTTAAGTACTGCACATTTATTTTTCATTTAAAAAATTATCCCTTATAAGACATGTTTCAAATATTATTGATATTTTATTTTCTAAAATTTATTGATATTTTAATTTACGTTTGAAAATATTAATTTTATTCATGATAATTTTGGTTATGTGAAACTAAATATAAGACTATTACTTATAATACCCATTTCACTGAGCTTGGTATGCTGGATGGATTGGACTGATGAGAGGCCAATTAGCCTCGAAACAGTACTGTCTCCAATTTCCAACACAAATATCAAAAAATAGCTCAGTGAATTTGTGTTTTGTTTAGTTATGTGCGTTCTTTGTTTTTATTTACAGTAAAATGTTTCTAACTCACGTTAATTTTCTTGTCTAAATATAAGACTACTAGTCGGCTACCCGTCGCTTCGCTACTTTCTTTTTTGACTTTCTTTTTAATTACAATTGTTACTTTTCAGTCAAAGTCAGTTCAGTTTTGACAGATAAGTCAAAAAAGCAATATGAGGAGAGTTGTAGTTCCCATGGCCTCATGGATAAGATGTCTGACTTCGGATCAGAAGGTTGCAGGTTCGATTCCTGTCGCGGATGTTTCATTGAAAAAAATCTTTCTATTTTTTATTCTCAGAGAAAACTGCGACGAACAGACAGACACACACACACACAGACAGACAGAGAAATAAAATATTTTAGTAATATAATTACTTATAATAGCTTTTCTATGAAACAGTGTAATGTTCATTATCACCGGGGTTCGATTCTCTTGTGGGTTTCGTGATGGTGGACGATCCGCGTTTTCTCGGGGTTCTCCCGTTTCCCCTGCACTTCTCCCACCATACTTTCTCAGTCTTTCTCTCCATCTGTCCTTATTTCCGTGGGATAGTACAATAGACCTCCGGTCGCAGTGCTTGGCTTCTTTGCCACACCCACATTCACTACATAACATATAACAAATGTTCACTATCTATGTAGCATCATTCTGCATACAAATAAATGAGTTATTCCATTAAAACACGAATATAGTAGTATGTAGAACAGCTATTCATGCGACTTGGAGGAGATCATTGTTATTTGCACTCATCTTCATTTAATGTAATTGTTAATCAGTTTTGCATCAGTTTTTGATGGTTTTAGCGGCCCCTAGGTTACAGCTTGCCTGTAAAACTTAGGGGACCGCTCTTGCTTTTATGCTTGCTGGATGTGTCACACTGTAGTGGCCAAACGGTTAGAGATATTAGAATGAAACTTTCATCATTGTGTTTAGCATCAAAAATAGGGGACCACGTCCAAAAAAACAGACCTCTAGGACAAGCACCGTCCAAAAAAAGAAAAACAAGCATCGACTTTTGACCCCTCCCGGATGTGGTGGGGAGAGGGGTCAAAAGTCGGTACTTGTTTTTCTTTTATCATATCTCAGCAACCGTTTGTCTGGCAAAAACGTGATCACCACCAATGTATTCAGAAGGGTCGATATTGGGGGGACGTCTATCGCCGTTTTCCTCTTTATCAGAAGCCTCTATTTTTGATCCCCCCCCCCCCAACTTCCGGTTTGCTGAAAGCGTTTCTGCCACGTTAGATCTTGTGTTTAAATTCAACCAGGTTGAGTTCAGGCTTGGTTGTTTATATATATATATCTAATGTCCAAACTGGAAGCTCATCCTTCGAGTTTAGAAAAGCAAAGATATATATATTACTAAACCTATAAAATTGCCAGACAGTGATTTGTGATTTGAAAATTCCAATATCAAAAAAACAAATCACTGTTTCCATGGAGATATAATTAGTCTCCACTTCGTCAGTGGCGAAATTTGGAACTAATTTAGAAATTAAAACGCAACAATCAAGACCCTGTTCTTTCAAAATTTAAAATTAAATTTAAAATATAAATTTATCTAAATATCAATATTAAATCTAAATTTAAAAATAAAAATAAAAATAAAACTACCCTTTATAATAGTTAAATTATACAATTTTCAGAAAGAAACTAATAACTAAATTATTTAAAACTGAATTTAAAATTAAAATAAAAAATTAAGAAATGAAATTACCCAAAATAACAGCTAAATTATCTAATTTAAATATATAAAATATAAATTACAAATTAACTAATATAAAAATGACTTAATTGACTAAGTATAAAATGAAGTAATAAAGAGTGCATCAAGACTAATTAGGGGCCTAAGTGTTGCTAAGGTATTGACGTAAAATGTTCGCAGTGCCAATGATGGCCGTCTTTTGTAATTCAGCTGTTGTTATTGCTGGTGTCCAAGTCTGGTGTAATAGTCCCTAAATTTAAGTGATAGTGTTCCTAGTGCACCATATATATATATATATTATATGTATTATATAAATACTAACCGAGCATAGATGATAGACCCTTACTTGGTAGACTGTCAAAGACAGTTGATTCGCTTGGGGAAGGAAAAAATGGAGAAACGGAGTATGATTTCGTATGGTGGAAAATATTTATTTACATTTTTTTTTATTTTAATGTAAGTAAAATTTTCAACTGTTAAGCAAAATATGCTCACAAAATAAAATCTAATTTTCCAATGTTTAATAATATACAAACAAGACGGATCAAATATTTCGTGAGACGGATTGACTACCCTATTATGGGAATGGCCTTTTGCCATGCCCAGAAGTGTCGAGAGTCTCTTATTTGAGGTCGGACAGTGTATGTGTGTACATGTATATTAGAGAACCCGTATTATTATTTAAGCAACAGCCTCAAATGCATTTTGTGTTCAACTCTATGAGTAAAAACAATGCTATGAGTAAAGCTACTTACTTTAAATAAATGCTACGAGTAAAGGTATCATTTTAGTCTGCACTCTTTAATGTTATGTAATATTACTAATACTTACTTACTTGAAATTTTTGTTATGAGCGCCTCACGCGTTTATTTTTAGTTATATGGTTTACATTTTATACATAGCAGAAAAAAAATATTTTCTTTCTTTTTAGTACAGTTTTAGATAAGAGCGTGGTTTTTAAATTTTTTATACATTTTTTTACTTTTAAATTTATTTATTTTTTCAGAATTTTATTTAATTATCATTTAAGATTTTTATTAATTTTCTTGTTTTCTAATTTTTCGTGTAAACATATTTTGTATCCGAGTAAATTAAAATAAAAATAAAATAAATAAAATAAAGTACTTTTTTATTAGCAATATAATAATATACAGCGCATTATGTTGCAGTTTCAAAGTTAATTAATCAAGGAAAATGTTATCTTTATTCTTAATTTTATTTTCAGATGAATCTCTGTATTATCGAGGATTGGATACATACATAAACATCACATTAAAAAATAGGTAAGCATTTGAAATTTGATATTTTTCAATAACTTTCAGTCTTACTGACTTTCAGTTTGAAGAATATTTTGCGACATTTTTTTTTTAATTTTACAGCAACCAATAATAATACACGATGATCTTTATTAAACTTGGCTTATTCAGAATACTCTGTAGCTGTTAACAAAAGCGGATTGACAACAAAGTTTGTATACAAACTATTCAAAGGAAGCGGAAATGGATTATACAAAAGAAACAAAGATATTTCAAAAAATGTGAAACGCTTCTTAAGGAGCGTTTTACAGCAAAATACACGAAAAAATAACAAATAAATAACACAATTTACAATAATCAACAAAACACAATCAAAAAGCATTTATTCGTTCCGCACGAGAAATGACTACTCCACAGACTATTCAGCGACGCAAGGAAAAATGCCGATGTGTTCCTCTTTGTGAAGTTATAAAATTTGCAAGCGATGAACAAAGTGTTCAATGGCTGACAGCAACTGATCCCACGTGATGCTTTGCACATACAACGTAATACTGTACGGCCATTTAAATCTGGCTAATTTGCAACATTTCTTAGATAAACCATATTCTTTAAATGTCCCCACAACCTGAAATTATAGGTTATGTATGGGAAGCACCTGGAAAACATGTGGAGCTGTCAATGACAAGGTGAAACGATCGTCCTTGTAGGCAGCAAGCAGGTGATGCTTAGTCTAATTAATGACCCCCTTAACCAAAATGATGGGTTTTATGTCAAAAGAGTGAAATTAAAACAGTTAGATACAACATAAAAGCGTAGAACCAAGTAGTGAAACCACATAAAACGAAATTCACAAACAAACTAACAAGACAAAAACAGAATATTTTTGGTGGCGACAAGGTTATTTGCTTTACCAAAATATTAAAACTTAGGCAAAAAAAAAAAAAAAAATCAGTCTATCAGGGCAGAAGGTTTAGAACTCGCATTTAGCTAAGCCAATAAAATCCTGGTTGTTGAAAAAAACACCTTCCCAAGACTTTAAAAACAGATGGCTAAATTTCCTAATCTTCCCGATTCTCATAGAAATCCAGGGGAGGGGGATTTACAGCTTTCTCAAATAATCACTAAATTTCGTCCCAGGAAAAACTATAAAAATTCTAAATAATTTCTCAATCAATGGCCGCAGCATAAACCATATCCACTGAAAGTAAGCATATATAGTATCCAAAATCAACCATCCTAGTTCTCCATTGGACTAATACAAAAAAGAAAAAAAAGAGGGAGGGGAGACTATCCAAGCCCCAAAGTATCCACTGAAAGTAGCCAGGATTTTGTTAAGGGTTTTTGTTGTATGTCCATTACATTAAATTTTTATAAATGACTGCTTTCTTTAAATGAATCATTATAAGTAAAATGATCTTAATACTAAAATCTTTGGTGAGAGTAGATTTCTTTGAATTTCATCAATTACACATACACACTTGAACATTTACACTTCCTTTTTTTTTTCACTGAAGGGGGGATCCCGACCCCTGGCCCCCCCTGACTACGTGGCTGTGTAATCAAATTGCTCTTAGAAATTTTTCTTCTTATTATATATTTCTTAGCAATTGCCTTTAATTAGAAACTACACTTGAGATTTTCTGAAGTAGAAGAAATTAGAATTCTACTGACAGAATAGCTTAGTATTTTATTTTGTTTTTTAAAAAGCTTATATTACTGAAATCAATGATACGAAAAGTAACAAATGTAATTGAATGCTTCAAGACTCTCTACACTCTACAAAATACTACATCAATTGTTTTTATGTAGTATTTTTCGTAATGTTTTTTATCTCGCTGAAACAAAAGGTCTTAAAGAACCTCGCCAGAGTTATTTAATACTGTCAAAATTCTATTTATGATTTTCTGTCATTAGTAATTAGAAGCCTGCGAAAGAGTAGATTATCCTTCCTTGAAAATAAATGCATGAAATCAGTGGATGTTTTCGTTCTCTGTAGATATCGAAAATGATGATGATGAAGAAATTATTTAAGCAATGGGTTTTTGACTTAGATAAACCGTTAGTAAGGTTCTTATATAAAGCTCATGACCACTCTGAAGGTCATAGCATAATTCACTCTTTCTTGAAATCTTCTGGTCTACCATGGCCTATTTAATGAGCGGGAAAAATCTATGTAAAAAAAAAAATCTCTGATATATTATTGGAAATTATAAATTTAAATGGCATCACTGAATAATGAAATAAATTATTCATAAAAATGCAGCATTTAAGAAATTGTGATTATATATTGTATGTATAAAATTGTATAATGGTTTACATTTTTAAAGGTTTAGTATGCACATTGTAACAACATCTATTAAAAAGGCCTTTGTGGTCCTTGGGGATCGCGGGAAATACGGAGCTCCATAATCAAAGAAGTTGAGGTCAGGTACTCAACCCGCCTTTAACACCCGGAGAAGAAATCCGGTTTCCATTTTAAGAAAGGGCTGGATGAAACCCGTTCACCTGAACGGAAGAAAAACATCATGGGAAGAATTATTTATCTCTGCCGGGAATTGAATCCGTCTCCAGTCTACTGGGCTGTAGCCCAGTACCCTTATCACTGAAACACCGGCCTCACAACAACATCCATTAATTCGTAAAAATGTTATATTTATATTTAACACTCCGTCGGGCGCAATATGGCTTGGCACAAGGTTGGGCGCAACGAGCCTGAGAGGCACTACTTTATTAAATTTTTTTTCGACAGATAAAAACATTTTTTCTTACTAAAAACAATTGTTAACTATTCTTTGGGAACCTCTAAACATTATAAAAATACAGAAGGAGTAATAAAATAGTTTTATATAGTCTTTAAAGGAAACTGAAATTTACCTACCAAAAATTACCGAAATTTGTACACCCCTTGATTTAATAATCTTTTCTACAGATATAAACGTTTTTTCTTCCAAAAAACAATTGTTAACACTTCGTAGTAAACACCCACACTGTATAAAAATACCGCAGGAGCAGTAAAACAGGTTTAATTAGTCTTTAAAAAAACATATATTTACGTATATTTAAGCCAACAGATTTCTGACTGCGTTGAGCAAGTTGACCAAACACAAGGGTTGTGAGAGAGTTATTCTATAGATAATTACGAAATATTATATAATATGACATTATTAACGACACAATGTGATACAGTATTAAAAATAACTGGGAAATTTTGAAAAATTCTTATTTGTCAAACTGCAACGTAATCGGGCGCAATGAGCCTGTGCGATCATTTCGTCTGTAAACCGGAAATGAAGAACAAAAATCCCGAACTGACCTTGCCATTGTTATTAGCACTGGAAAAGCGTAAGCTACTAGGATGGACACCTCGCGAAAAAATTTAGCGGGGAAGGGGCAAACAAAAGAGTTCGAGGTGTGCCTAGGAGATCGGTTGCGCCCGACGAAATGTTAATTTAAATTAAAGGAGAAAGATTTTCAAACTTATTCTCCAACTAAAGGAAAGTGATTAAAAGTGTTCATTAAATTAAAGACGATTGTGTTTAAATATCCGCAAATGAAACTATATCACAATTGTTTTGATTTTATAAGATGTTATAGCCTGATTCGTCAGGAACAAGAAATTGAATGTGACTGCTACATTTCTCTTTTTTCTTATTTTCTGATTGAAAATGTTCCTTTCCTTTATGTTTTCTTCTAATTTTTCTATAGTTCCTCGAATA
>JAFIDM010106863.1:0-12682 GCA_023159025.1 Thereuonema tuberculata | reverse complement strand
AAGATTACAGCCAGATTAGTGCATAACCACATTTAAGAAAAAAAAAATTAAAGTAGACCTATTTAATTTAAAAAAAATTAAATTACCTTCAGGAATAAGTCTTCAAATATTATTTTTTTATCTATAAAAAATAATTATTCGAAAGTAATTAACCAGTGATTTATTTACAGTTTATGGCAACTCTATTTATAAGTTTATAAGAAAACATATTACAGTTTGATTTCAATATTAAGTGAGATAATAATAAATATTATGGATTAGTAACGTAATAATAAATAACTGATTTTAATTCTAGGGATCCTATTAAGATTAAAGAACCATCTAATTTGAACAATATGCTTATCACAGATTATTTGAAAGGATTTAAGTGGTCTGATAATGTAATTATGAAAGTTCAAGAAAGAATATTAAATGCAGATCAAGTACCCGAATGTGTTGCGTATCGTGGCCTAATTAATAGTAAGGTAAGTATTTAGCAAATGAGTTAAAATGTAACAAATTAGAAAAATTTTGTACTACTAAAGTTATTTGAATTTTCAGATTAGCGAAAAAATAATAATTAAGAAACTATTAAGAAAGAATTATGTTATAAATTTCTTTCTTTTATCCTATTTTTTTCTTTAGTAAAATTTCAGTAAAATGAAGTTATTGATGAAAGCTAACAAATATTGGAAATCTACTTCAAATATTGGTTTGAATATTTTTTGTCACATTAGAGTTAATTTATTTGTTGATTTTTTTTTTCAGAAGTGAGTAAAATCCATCCATCCAAAGATGTATTAATATACTTTTCTTTTATGACTGTAACAAGTACAAACAGAAAAACAAACAAATAGAAATACAGAGAAACAAAAAATGTTCAAATCAATTTTATCTGAGATCATGTGAATCTCATTACTTCATGTTTGTCCTTTGTTTGTTCGTTCATTTGTTTATTAATCTATTTATGGACCAACTTAAAATACGAGCATGTTTATTTTGCTCTCCAGTCCTCAGAATAGATATCCCGCGCAGCACGCTTAGTTCCTACTATGCGATGGATTGCTTAGTATCATGTTTAATATACAATCATCCCTCGACTTACGTCAGGTTCCGTTCTGTCCAACAGAACGTAAGTCGAACGGACATAAGTCGATACATTAAGTAAACAGTTATACGGGTTAGGGATTTTAACCGTAATTAGCATACTGTCCCACTGTACATTTCACTGATATTGGATTATTAATAATTATTATTGATAAAAAACAAGAACAATGATGTTTTAGAGAAAAAGAGACCGTAATATTCACCAAGATTGTTGCTGAACTTTGTAGCTTGAGATTCAAAAAAAGACATTGTGGTTGCTTTGTCACTGTTGTAGATTTAATGTAAGAAGATCCTTTCACAGCCTCTGTAATTTTTATCTTTATTTTTCAAAATGGTCGTCCCTGTAGGATGAGACCATCCGAAGTCATGTGCGATCACATTGATGGGCTTAACAGCTTCATGTTGCTATATAACTTGCAACTTTGTTTCAAGATCAATTGGTCGCCTCTTTTGCTGTGATTCTTTACCAGCTTTTTTGATTGGGGTTGAAGGGGCTTCTTGCACAAAATATCATGTTGTACCATGTTGCGAAATATTTAACGATAAATACACAAATAAGCTATTTCTCATTTACAAAATCAACAGGGTATCTGTTGAAGATACTTGCTCATTGCCGACTGACGAGGTAAGATGCCACTGAATGCGCTGTTACCACTGTGCATGATAGATTGTCACTACCTAGAAACCTTTTTACTTTATGCTCGCTTCAGTCTTGTTCGAAAGTGTGGTCGAAAATGTTATTTATTCCCTTATAAGATCATGAGCATATCTTCGAGCAGATGTAACTTGAGGGACATCAAGGGACAGTCGAGGGATGACTGTACTAGAAAGTTCAGCTTTTCATCCCGTAGTGCGGACTAAGCATGAGCTCCGAATATCCATTCTGAGATCTGGAAGGAGTGGGGAGGGGGGCATTTGTATCTAAATATTGATGTTCACATTTGCTCATAAATAAGAATCTTACGTAACTTTAAAGAAATCAGCCCGGCCATTTAAGCGGGAATCAGGGTTCTTTTCTTAGGATTAAGAGGGAGTAACCAAAATAAATTTGGCTGTATTCTAAGTTGGAAAAGAAATAAACTATGTAAGAAATTTTACGGAAATCCGTGCAGTCATTTTAATATGATATATTTTTAATATAATATGTGCGATAAACAGACAAATGGAGAAACAGAAGAAAAATGTGGGAATAGTGAGACTTCGGCTGCTCAGTCATTTAAAATTTATAAGAATATTAAAAATAAGTTGAAAAAAATAAAAGTAAAATTGATTAACTTATAATTACTATTCTCTTTGATTAGGATTTGACATTTAGTAATTACCCCAATGCCACCAAATACAAAGAAGAAGACTTGTGTTGGAAATGAATCAAAATAACCTCGAAGGAAGTTTTTATTCAACTTTTAAAACAGGAAGTAATTTCAGAGAAACAACTTTATTATTATATTTTAATTTTATTATTTAATCTGCTTTTCTATTCAGTCTATGCAATCGTTCCAAGTATTGATTTCAAATATGTAATTAACATTTTGAAAATTACAATAAAATAACAATATGAGTGCTAAAGTATAGTTCAGTCTAAATGTCTGGCCGTTTAAAATAAGAATTCAGGAGATCAGTGTTGAGGGACAGGAATAGTGGAGACAGAAGAAAACTAGGCCTTTTTCTTAAATTGGACCATAAATAAGCTACGTATCAAACAGACAAACAAATACAGGAACAAATACAGGAGAAATAAGTTCAAATTGTGAGATTTCGCTTACTTAGTCAATAAATTTGATTTATATCCGGAAAAATAATGTTTTATGAAAAAATATTTACTGTATAATGTAAAACTAATTATT
Source organism: Thereuonema tuberculata (assembly GCA_023159025.1). Taxonomy (NCBI): domain Eukaryota; kingdom Metazoa; phylum Arthropoda; class Chilopoda; order Scutigeromorpha; family Scutigeridae; genus Thereuonema; species Thereuonema tuberculata. The sequence goes on along the minus strand of JAFIDM010106863.1, from coordinate 9,752 downwards.
ACATTACAAATTATTTTTATTTTATAACCTCTCAATGACAATTTTAAAATTTATTTTTTCAAGGGGAAATCCCTTTCAATATCAAAATTATCAGATTATATAATATATATAAAAATATTTAAAGCTTTACCAGAAATTACCAAATTTAGAAATATATTCAGTGGAGTAAAATTTATTCAGTAAAATGACGATAAAACTGGTTTTTCATAAACACTTTAAAATCAATCATTATAATGATGAAACAACCTTTTTATTTTAATGAAGGATGGAAAAAAATTTCTATAAATCATTTAAAAAAATTTTTTTGATGTTTCCCTGATGTCCGAGAAAATCGCTCGCCAACTTCCTATCTGTGTTGACTCCCTACAAGTAAGCTTTGTTGTATTCGTAGAATTGTAGATGTTTGTTTTATATATATATATAAAAAATAAATAATACTTATTCCAAACTTTGCGTCTAGTTTTCACTATGATGTTTCTCACTAAAATTATGGGGAGGGAGACAAAAAAAATATTTGCACAAAGACGCTCCCCTTTTACAGGTCAGGGGCGATCCTGAACGTAAATATTCAGAAACTACTTGGGAATAATAATTAACGTTTAATAAATTATTCCCCAAATTCAGTCTATGGCTCATATTTTTATCAATGTATTTGACGCTGCTAAACTGCGTAGAGTAATTTAAGTGAAATAAAATAATAATTTTTATATTTAATTTAACATTTTTGGTATCTATTAGTTATCTTTCGTATAGTTTTTTAAAAAAAGGCCGGACACATAATAATTAAAAAACATAAAAACACACTAAAATCTTGACCGAGTTTCGATCGGACCTGTCGATCTTTTTCAAGTAATTGAAAAAGATCGGCGGATCCTATCGAAACCTGGTGGAGATTTTAATGTGTGCGTCTTTTTTTTTAATTATTGTGATACTAATAACAATGTTATCTTGGTAAAAGAATTTTACGAATTAGACCTAAATTAAATTTGAAAATTGGAGGCCAGGGCAGGTCTCCCATTGTCCATATGTGTGGGTGCCACTACTTATAAGTCCTTTTTAGAATATTTCTCAAATTAAAAAAGGAATTATCGTTGCCTGCAATTTTATTAATTACATAACGTATGATTCTGAATCTGAAGGAACTATTTCAGTTCCAAGTGAGCTGCTAATCAGCAGTTATTGGAAAGCCTAAAATGAGATCTAACTATTTTTAGTTCTCATGCATTAGAGAATTAATATCTTAGGCGAGTAGGTGAAGCAAGAAAGACCTCTAAAGAACTTCGATCTGATTTTTCTCAAAGTATCAAAATACAATAAATAATAAATTGTATTTTTTTTTTACAATTCTTTCAAAGTTTACTAATTTTAGTTATACGTTAATGATAATTTTGATAGATCGCCATTTCTTGATTTTAGTTTTGAAGAAAAACTAGTATTGTAGAAGATCTAGAATTGTAGAAGATCTACATTTTAGAAGATCTAACGGAATCATAGTTTTATACAGTTTCATTCAATGGTTATAAAGTTACTAGAGGGTATTCTTGATACAATGATATCATAAGCCTGCATATTCTGAAGAAATTAGGCCAAAATAAAATGTATCTATTTTTTACACAACATTTTTTAAAATACAAAATACAGCCTCCGAAGACGAGTAACCTACATTGATATACAAGCTATTTCAAGCTTTAAAAGTACACTTTCGTAAAAGATAGATCTTTATTATATTATTAGTAAAATCTCAATATCGTAATAAGCCAAGTGTTTTCATATTTATATTAATTTTCTGGATTGTAACTAATAAGTAAAAAAAAAATATAGCTAAATCTTATCAGAAATGTCTGGATTCTTATTCAGAAGAAGGAAACAGAAAAAGAAATTGTATGCTAATATTTTTTTTATGATAATTTTACATTCATTCAAATAGAAGAAAGGCGAAATGATCTTATGTGGTGAATAAATTCTAAACTGGATTCTAGGGAATGAGAGGAGAATAAGTAAATGTCGATAAGGCAGATTCAAAGTCAAGTGTCATTGAATTCAATTGGAAAAGGAATGCTTTTGATCAATAGAACGGGGAAGAAAAACTTAGGGAGACATTCACCTCGTAATGAATAGAAATGGTTCAAAATGATAACGATAATATTTCCAAATAATCCTAAAAAATTTTCCTTATATTTAAATTTAACAGAAATTTCAAAAATAAAAATTTAGTAACTAAACTTGAAATTAAATAACATTTGTAATGATCTTCATAGCCGAAGGTCCGTATGGATTGCTATTGTTCCGAAAATGGCGAATCCCTAGAAGAATCCATAGAATTTGAAGGGAAAGATATTGAAATGGTTTCTCGTTGCCTTCCTCAGGAATAAATTCAGACCCGAAGAGAAAGATGAAGCAGACGAACACAGGAAAGAAATTTTTCACAAACAGCCATACGCACGCTGGGATTTGAACTCAGGTTCCGACGTATCTGCCTCATGCGAGGCCGCCGCCTTGCTCACAAGACCACGCCGGAACTGCATTTTGTTTTTTTGGTTTTGTTTATTTACTCCATTCATCTGTTTCGTCTAAAGAAAACATCAGTGGATCAAAATAGATCTAAAGTAATATTTCTATTTCGTGAATACTGCTGCTAGAATAGACTTCTTAATGCACAGTAAAATCATCAATGTCACTGATTGTTTTTTAACGTTTATTCTATGTTAGTTGTAAGTCGATGGTTCCAGGGATTCGCCATCTTGGGATCCATGGAACACGGACCTTCGGCTACGAAGATCGCACTTCGGTCCGATGTTTCTTCTTCAGTATATTGTTAGGGCTCTGTATTACAAAATTACAAAATTGGTATCAGGGAGGAAAACTAAAGTTCAATTCAATTTAATTAAAGTAAAAGGCTTCCTGGAGATCATTGACAATAATTTTCATTTTATATTTCTTGATTGTAGTAACTCAATTGAAGAATCGGAAAATAAACAATTACAATTATAATCATCTTTCCTAATCATCTGACATGACACCCGCGGAATTTGTTAATGTTCTCTAAATTAATGGGTTGATCGAAGTTTAACGTTTCTGGGACATTAAAGCCAATCTGCAGAGTTACGCAGTACTTCAGGTGAAGTTACAGAAATCCTTCCATTTACTTCAGTTTCAGAAATTCTTATTTCGTCGTGATGAGCGATGTATAATGCTTCAATCAGACTGAGATTCTTTGATGTTGATAGCAATTTGAGATCTTGTCATACTTTCGTTTTCTGTAATATTTGGCATAAACTAAATAAAATGGTTACTAAAAAAAAAATAAAGTTTAAATAAAGTTTTTAGAATTCACTGGTTCATAAGTTGGTAAGGGGAAGTTGGAGACATTTGAACACACAGATTTGAGACCGAACAAAAGACAGTGGTTTCATGAACTAAACTGTCATTAAGTAGACTAAATAGATATTACTATGTTTTATAATCAATGTATGTCATTTTCTATTTCTTGCATTATTAATTGCATTCATCGAATAATGATCGCCATCAAACAAAAAAGTTCGAATGATAAAATCTTAGTATACACCGTTTCTTCAAGTGAATAACAAAGTAAATGAAACAAGTGAAGAGTCGTTGGCTGCATGGCCGCGATTGTAATCAATGAAAAATGGTCAGACAGAATCGAAGGAATTGGAATCTCATCTACTTTTTCACAAAATGCTGAGGGGCGAAAAGAAAGTTTATACTTTGACCTTCCCTTTAATAAAATTGACTCATTATCCAATAAACCAAAAAAAAAATTTCATTCATCTTTATTTTTCGAATTAAAGACAAATAGATCAGACTAATTGCAGAAACATTTATTATTAGCAGTTTTAATTGTATTAAAAGGAAAAAGCATTACAAGTAAACAATCATTGATTGGAGTGTATTAAAAGTGTTACGTAATAAGACTAAATTCCCATAAATTGTTTGTCTTATGCGATGTATCTGTTTGGTTTTATATTGCTATATTGTTGTAACGTCCGAAATTTATGTATTAACGGGTTTATATTTTCCGAGAAAGCTTGAAGAAGCTCAAAAATTATTTCAACGAAATATTGGATTTTATGAGAAAGGAAGAGTTAAGAAAAAGAAAATTTTATATCGGTGGGGTCTCTCCCTAATGACGAAAACACGGAGGAGAAAAAGAATATCAAGCAGAACAATTTCCCAGCTATTACTACATTTCAAAATCTCATGTGTTTTTACAAGGGAATGATGTAAAGATAAAAACATGTTTATCATTTTACTTTTAGCTATCGTACCACTTTTCATTTAGGTCTCAGTTAAATATGCTCATCTTATATTAAAGAAGCTTTTGAATGAAATATTCATTCATCCACAAACTTTAGAAATTTCATCAAATTCTAAAGCAAATTGGAAAGTTTTGAAATTATTAATAGATTCTCATTATATGTTTCTAATATTTCAGTAATATTATAATTTTGATTAATGTATTTCATTCCATAATTCTAGGGAGTCTGCTAGGGATTCGCCATATTGGGGACGCTAGCGCTCTCTGGAACCCGGATACTTAGCTACGAAGCTCGCACTTCGATGCGTACCGTACCAATTAATTAATTAATTTCACTTCATAAAATCATTTTATGGATATAAGAAAAATATCATATCATTTTTAGCGCCCCTATGTTACAGCTTGCCTGTAAAACATTGGTGACCGCTCTTTATGCGTGCCGGATATCACACTCTGTCACATTCTGTAATGGCCAAACAGTTAGAGATATTAGAATGAAACCTTCACCATTGTGTTCAGCATCAAAAAGTAGGTGACCACGTCCAAAAAAATCAGACCTGTAGGACCACTCCCTGACCCCCTCAAGGAGTGGTACGCTAATAATGGGTTGCAAACAACAAGAAACCTGTTACGCAAAAGGCGCAATTGTTGCGTTTATTGTGATTATTGTAGAGCTGCATTATAAATTTGATTGTTGCGAATGCAAAAGACGCAATTGTTGCGATTGTTTTGATTGTTTTGAAATTGAAAAATGCCTCGACGTGCGGAGAAACGAGATGCTGATGCAAAGCGAGAAGCTTCACGCTTGCGTTAAGAACGGTCTAGCTCAAAGTCAGAGACAAGAGACAGATAACGAGAAAGAACTGCTAAAGCATATCGCTGACTACGATCTGATCGCTTCCGATAAACTTTTGTTTGTAAAATTTTGTTTGTAAAATTGTGCATATTATGGGGCCGCTTTGCTTTTGACACTGTCTAAAAGCATTAATTACCTTGTTCTTGTTTGTGTTAGATTAAAATTAAAAGAAATAATTTAAAATTTACATTCAACAGCCAATTTAATGAGATTCGAAAAACATTTTACAATATGTATTCCATCTCCAAGCTTGTGATACAATAAATGGTTTGCGTGTACAATCAAAAATATTTGTAATGTGAAAATATAAGACTAACAATTTCTACTAAGCTTTTAGAATAAACTAAAATGGGAAAACAAGACGTTATTTGCTAAATTTTACTTCGTATTAAAAAAATATCAATTTTTTTAGTAATATATGGTTATTTATGTAATACAAACTAAAACTTTTACAGTTTGATATTTCGCTAATCCTTATGTAGCTACTGCAGTGCTTCTATGATTCTACGTGGTGCTTTCTGAAAATAAGGATTTTTATTATAAAAATTACTTTATTATATAGAAATGAATCTTGAAAGAACATAATTTCAAAATCAAATAGATGAAAATAACTATTTAATATGGAAAAATGGTAATAAATAACTTCTGTTACCGAATAAGAAAGATTTTAAAAATAATTAATGTGACAATATTAAACAGAATTAATCTTTTATTCTTTATTTAACATGTAATTCGGTATATGAAATTCCAAATCAGGAAAAAAATCACTTAAACGTAAAATTGAATGGTGAAAAATTTTAAATATTGAAATGAAACAAGTATTGTTTCAATAGAATTAATTGAATATGGATTCTTTAAAAAAAGTATTAATGACATGCTGTTTAATTCTGTTGATTCGGGAAATCTGTTTCATCCTGTTTTGTATATTCTCAGTTCATCTAGAAGAGAGTCGACTTAGTTGCAGTATTCCCTTTTCTTGACCTATTTTTTACAATATGTAGGAATCTTACGTTGAATAACGAACGTGAAAAAAGCTTTTGATGTGATTGTACAACAAAAATAATATATCTATCTTAATATTTAACCAAAAAAAATAGAATTTTTGAACTAAGCAAAAACGAAATTGAAGTCACTGTAAAACAAGAAATGCAAAGTAGTGGAATAGAATACCAAAAGCCATTGAACCTCAGAAGAATTGTATGTATCAAAAATCTTTATTTTTATACTTTTGAAGCATTTATTATATATCTGCAGTTTTTGCACGATGTATGAGCACTCTGTGTGAGCAAGATATATGAGCTACGTATTCTTTGATTTGTTTGAGCCTTTGTAATTATATAGTATTGTTGTACAATTCTACCAGAGGCTTTCTTCGAAAGATACTTTTAAATAATTGAAAAAGTTTTAATGATAATGTTCATAATTACTGCTAGTCACTTCAGTTACTATTATTACAGTTATAATTTAACAGTTTTCAATAGTTAGTAAGTTAGTAGGCCACTGCCTGTCTTAATCTTACTTACTTTTAATGAAGCACAAATCAGCCTGATAAGACTCATTTTGCGGATTAGGTCTTTTTTTTGGTTCTATAAAATAGATTTTTTTAAATTTTTACATTAGAAAATATGTCTCTAGAAAATTGAGTTCAAATTTATAATTAAATCGTTGAAAAACAACAATAAATTTTTAAAGAAATAACCGGAAAACGTAAGCAGTTGCTGTTTTGAAGATGTATAAGAAATTCAAATTTCTTAAACTAAGTTTAAATAGAAATTCACAATCATTGAAATATACTGCAAGCCGGAAATTAAAATTGTTATCCTTTCTATATTTTCAATTGTTATCTTGTGAGTTGAAAGTAATTAAATTTCTTCCTGCCTTCCAACAAGAGACAGACATATTGGTTTCTATTCATCCTAATCCTTCTACAACTCCATAAATTTCAAATTACTCTATATAAAAGTTTCAGAAAGTCTTGATTAACTGCACTGCGATTGAACAAAACCTTTAAGTAGGGAAAAAAAATCCTGAAAAATTTAAAATTTAATCTTAAAAATTAATAAAGACAAAGTTGAACTGAATTAAAAATATCAGAAGCTGAATTTAAACTAAATAAACATAAAAAAAAGGTACAAAGGTGAACTGAACAAAAAAAATGTCAGAAGCTGAATTTAAATTAAATAAACATAAAAAAGGTACAAAGCGGAATTGAACTAAAAAATGTCAGAAGCTGAATTTAAATTAAATAAACATAAAAAAGGAATCAAACTTTCAAACTCAAATCTTAGAATTCTAGGAACAGCCTTCGTAATTCATAAAAGTATAACCAGAAATGTAATTGAATTTGAATCCTTCAGTCTTAACAATTAAATGCAAGAATAAGTATTATTCAATATTCCATTGTCATGCACCAGTAAACGAAGATAATAAGAAGAACCGAGGAAAAGTAGAAATCTTCTGGGAAGATCTAGAAAACAGGCTATCAAAAGTTTACAGGAATAACATAATAAGCATGATGGGGGACTTCAATGCACAACTGGGTAAAGAAAAAGCATTCCAAAAAATTATCGGAAACTACACAGCTCATAAGAGAACTAATACAAATGGCTAAAGGTTGGTAGATTTATGCAGGTCATTCAACCTTAAAATCATGACAACTCACTTCAAAAAACTAGATTTATGCAGGTCATTCAACCTTAAAATCACGACAACTCACTTCAAAAAACTATCTAGAAAACAAAAAACTTGGATTTCGCCAAATCCCATCTTAAGAGAATTTCAAATAGATCATGTCGCCATCTCCAAATATAATTATCAAGAAATTAAGAATATTAAAGTCAAAAGAGGAATGGAAGTTGATTCAGATCACTATCCAAAGGAGATCCACATGATTTATTCCAAAATCAAAAATCAATCAACAAACCACGACGACTAAGAGAATTAATAGTGAAGCTCTGAAGGAAACGGAGTGCAATTTTCAAGAGAGGCTGAAGAAAGAGGGACTAATGCCTACAACTTTACAGAAATGATTCAACATACTGCGTTTGACATAGCTCCACAGAACCAACAGAGAAAGCACAGATGGTGGAATAATAAATGTGAAGAAGCTCTTAGACAAAAGAAGAAAGCTTGGAACAATTCGTATAGCAGGAAAACAAGTAGTAAGTGGAATATCTATCAGTCTGACAAGAAACAAGCGGATAAAACTATTAGGGCACAAAATAGGTGCTTTGAAAAGGAACAACTTGTGTCTATAGAAAAACTTTTTAAAAAATATAATACAAGGGATTACTACAAAACATTCAATAGTTGTATGTCTGGGTACGTTTCGCAATCTCTATGCTTCAGGAAAGAAAATGGAAAACTAGCATTTAATAATGACGAAAACTGTAAGCTATTAGCAGAATATTTTGAAAAGTTACTGAACTGTGAAAAACCATCCAAAAAACTGGAATTCCATGATAGCATCCCTAATAAAGATTCAGAACCACCAAGTATTGATATGATTAAAAAGTACATCCAACAACTAAAAAACAACAAAGCCCCAGGTGAAGATGGCATCACAGCAGAGATTCTAAAAGCTAGTGGAGATTTAGGTGCCACAATTATAAAAGAAAAAATGGACAAGATGAACAAGAAAACAAAATGGACAAAATGGACAAGATGGACAAAAAAAATGGACAGCAGAAAAAATGAACACTGAGACAATTCCAGAAAATTGAAAGGTTGCATTAATTCACCCACTTCATAAGAAAGGGAACAAAACAGACATTAATAATATAGAGGAATCTCATTACTACCTGTTGAATACAAAATCTTATCCAAAGCTTTTTTGGACATACTAAATCCTCAACTGGATAAACATATTGGAGAATATCAAGCTGGGTTTAGGAGTAGTAAATTCTAAATTCCAGAGCAAATTCTAAACCTTAAACAAATAATTAGATATTTGAAAGCATCAAATAAGAATATAGTGCTAATATTTGTTGATTTTAAAAAGGCCTATGATTCGATTGACAGAGACTCTCTTTTTAAAACCCTGGAAGAATTTTCAGTAGATAAGAAAACGCTGGAAATAATTAAACAAACTTTGACAAACACACTGTCTAAAGTTAAATTCCATGGAAATATTTCTAGTCCTTTCCAAATTATATCAGGAGTCAGACAAGGAGATGGTTTGTCCCCACTCCTTTTTAATTGCGTGTTGAAAAAAGTTAGAAGAGAATGGAAAATTGAGGAAGAAAAACAAAACTTAATAAATACATTATGTTGGGCAGATCTAAAGTATCAATCAACTGTTTGGCCTTCGCGGATGATTTAGTAATAGTAGATGGAAACATAGAAAATGCAAAAAGAAGATTAGAACTCCTTAAGGAGACAGCAGAAAAGGTGGGTTTGCAAATATCCTTTGAAAAAACAAAATACCTGATCAATGAAGGCAACTCACCAGGAATTCTTAAAACTAAGTATGGCAACATTAATAAAATGGATAACTTTAAATATTTGGGTGAAAATATAAATCTTAAAAGTGAAAAAGAAGCAATTAAAATTAGAATTGAAAAAATGAAAAGAACATACATGAAAGAAAGAAATTTGTACAATAAAAAATGTTAAGCCGTT
>JAFIDM010106861.1:0-12685 GCA_023159025.1 Thereuonema tuberculata | reverse complement strand
TAGACTTTTCCAGGCTATTATTATTATATATTATAAAAACGTACATTTTAAAACCGTTTTTCTGTCAGTCTTTTTGTACGCAAAATGTTGAATTACAAATTATTAAAACGTCGGAGCAAGGAAATCTTCTGGAAAATGATTCAAGAATTTTCGCAAAATATGTTATTTATCATGATGTTTTGTAATAAAACTTAATACGTTTCGTTATCAAAAATATGTTTGTGTTATGAAAAACAAAATATTAACATTTTAGCCAAATACAAACCAGCAAACACACAGAAAGATAAATTTACTGAAGAATTAGAGAATCTATTCATATGCAAAGAAAAATATATTAAACAACTGTCCAACCATACGAATTCGTGATGTAAATATAGATCTTTTCAAAATGAATAAAAACAATGTAGTACAGAAATACCTAAAACGTGTCTGCAATAATAATTTCAAAAATTGTCTTTACGAAATAACAAGAAACAACTGTATAAATTCATGAAAATACGAAAACAAATATTGATCATATTTTCATAAATAAGCATGATATCGAAACAACAGGAATATGTAAAGAACGAATCTCGGATAATAAGAGTTGAAAATGAGAAAATAACAGATCCAAATATAATCTATAAAGAACTAATCAATGAGGTTAACAAATCAAAATTCATGAAAATCTACATATGGCTGAATCCACAGGAAACCTGAAATTCGTGTCACAGAGCAATAAATTGAAAATGATTGAAAATATTTGTCATTTTTCAAAATCACACATTGAAGTACAAAATATAGTAGAATTTAGTATATACAATGACACCATTATCATTAAAATCTGTACAATATTTTGTTTTATAATGCATTTTGAATGAAAACGCAAGCAAAATGCATGCTTAGGAAAAAAAAATTGTAGATACTTAAAATTAAATTACAAAGAAAAATTCAAGCAAAACAAGGAAACTTTTAATAATTAATACTTGGTATTGCCTCCCCTTGCCTCTAAGACGGCTTGCATGCGGTTCCTCATAAACCCTATTAAGATTTTGACAAAGTCTTGGGGTATCCCATTCCACTCCTCCTCCAGCGCAATCTTGAGCTCGTTTTTAATAGACGGTGCCGGATTTCTGGCTCGGACCCTCCTTTTGAGCTCGTCCCACAAATGCTCAATCGGATTCATGTCGGGACTGAGGGCTGGCCACTCCATCGTTTCGAGACCAACCTCCTCCATGAATTGCCGAGTGGTTCGTGCTGATTGACACCGGGCATTGTCATGCACCAACATGAAGTCTTCCCCGATATATCCTACGTAGGGCACAACATGATCCAGGAAAATGTCCTCAATGTATCGTCGAGCAGTCAGACCCCCCTTCGGCCTCCACCAGGTATGAAAACAAGATCTGTTTTTCCCTCAAGAGATTTTCCAGCCCACATCATGCAGGAACCGCCGCCGTACAAGACTGTTTCAGCGAAACAGCACTGTGAAAATCGCTCTCCTGGACGCCGGTAGACCCGGCCTCTCCTATCGTTACCATGGAGACACATTCTGCTCTCATCAGCGAATAGGACGGACCGCCATTGCTCGATGCTCCAATTGACGCGTTCCCGAGCAAATTCGAGTCGTGCTGTGAGATGACTTACGGTCAATTTTGGGCCTCTAGCGGGCCGTCTTGGAGTGAGGTTGGCTTCCTTCAAGCGTCTTCTGAGTGTCCACTGACTAACAGCTACTCCACGAACTTGTCTCAGCTCCTGTTGCAGATCGACGCCCGTGAGATGGCGATTTCGCAGTGAAGTTGAAATGATAAAGCGATCGTCCCTCTCAGATGTGAATCGGCGCCGTCCAGTATGTGGTCTCCGAGTGAAGGTACCAGTTTCCTGAACCTTCTCTTGAGACAGCAGATTGGCTCAAGTTTAGTTGACGAGCGACTTCTCGTTGACTGTGGCCTGCTTGCAACAAAGCAACACCTTGTGTGGCGTCTTCTGGCGTAGTACCCATGGGTTTGTGAAAACAATGAATTAAACTTGCAGAGATGTGTACAGATGAACGTCTGATAAACGACTGATAAGAAATATCAGTCCCCGTGGGATTTTATAGGGGATTTTATAACGGAGTTGGTGGTTTCCGTTCAGACTGCATTTTGCTACGCTTACGTTCAGATCACATTCATTTGGAAAATATTGTACAGATTTTAATGATAATGGTGTCATTGTAAAGTAATAACATTAGGCTTTCAAAAAAAAAAGTTTTTTTGAAAATCGGTTAAGCCATTTAAAAAATATACGCCTTTTTGTGAGCTCTGAAGGGGTTAGTCGATTTAGCTGCACGGAAGTGTATAAAAAGAAAAGTTCTGACTCACTCAGTCACGGACTCATCAACGTCCACTCCAAATCATTGGACCTAGTAAATTGAAATGTTGCACAGAGGTTCCCTTTATGTCGTATACAAGGAATAATGCCGGATATTTCGAAATTCCCACGTGATAGGAATAATCTGGCAAACTGACCATGAAGTGTGGGGCGGCAAACCCATGTGTGTGGCGTCAACCCGCAATACACCTGAATTAAGCGGAGAAAGCAACAAAGGGCTGGGAAGTCGTACATTCTCCGGTCTCAATATTAATTTGCTAAATAAATAAAGTTTTTTTTTAATGCTATACATGCAATGGTTCCGGAGCGAAGCGACGGTACCCGGCAAATACCTCGTATTGAAGAAAATGAAAGACAGACGGTAAGATTAAAATGCATTATAGAATATACTATGAAACATTATCTAATAAAATACCATTTGGGTCATCTGAATTGGGCGTTGTCGCATAAGTCTCAAATAGAAGATTTGAAAAAGGAAAAAAACAATACGAATTTTAAAATCTTGTTTTCGGTTGGAAACCAACTTACTTTTTTATCTTTGTGATAAACTAATTTTAAACGAAAATAATTATAAAATAAATGATAAGATTATGTAGGTGCTTTTTCTGAGGGATTTTCCACTCCGGGTTGCAAAATTTTCTCGATATTTCGCCCGATGCCTCGGACCTTCTTCGGCAGATATATATATAAATATATATATGGAGGGTTCAGAAGCCAATCAGTGTAAGTCAATAAATCAAAAAATTAAACAGGTTTTTTAAAATTATGTACCAAAAAAGAACAACTTTTGTAAATTTGAAGAATACATTTTTTTATTGAAAGATAACATAACTATTCACTTGGAGGAGTGATTTGCACACTGTGTCAACCGAAAGTATAAACATTTAATTTTTGGTTAGGATTTCTTCGGGGGGAGTTCCCGCTCACGGGAGCGAGTCCCGGGAAAGCTAACGCCTCGCACCTTCTGAGTCTGTCATTCGGTGGGGTTTGGCTGGCTGATGAGTCCTAATAAGGACGAAATGGTCCATCCCAGTCTCTTCCCGGTGACAACTCAGGGTGCGAATCCTTTCTTATAGCGTTGTGTCTTCGTTTGCTTAGTTAATTATTAGAGTATCACTTACAGAAAAAATTTCAATTTTTAAAAAAAATGACTTATGCTCATTGGCTTTCGAACCTTCCATATATCAATTACATTAAGTTGAGCGCAGAACTAACAACTTTCGTAGTTACAGAGGGAGAAGGGGCGGGAGGCCCAGCGAAAAAAAAAAGGGACAATCTCTGAATTGAGTGAGGGGGATGCGTGGAGAGGTGGCGAAATCAATTCAAAAACATATTTTCTTTGAATTAAAAAAAAAACCTATATTGGAGAATTGAAGAATTGAAGAATATCGAAGAATTGGAACTTACAAATCGCATACATCGATGCGTACAAGATGGCATTTCTTTCTGTCCCTCATTCCTGGCTCCTACACACTCTTCATCTCTACAAAATACATCCCAAGATCACGCATTCTTGGATGCCACGATGAAGAGTTGTAACACAACATTACACCTATACAACACCAACTCCTCCATCACTACAGGCCGGATTCCCATAAGGAGAGGTATTTTCCAGGGATACTCCGTGAGTCCTCTTTGGTTCTGCCTCGCCTTGAATCCATTGAGCCACATACTAAATAATACAAAACACGGTTGTAGGCTTACGTCAGGCACTCTGACAGCATATAAAATCATACACTTACTCTACATGGGTGATATTAAGCTCTACGCCATAAACAATGCACAACTAAATAATTTACTACAAGTCACCACATAGTTTATAAAGACATTGGAATGGAATTTGGAATCGACAAATGCCGCAAGCTACACACGCGGGAAGACTACGAACTTGGAGTGTTTTGAACTTGACCATGGGTTGGCCATCCAATCCATGGAAGAGAGAAAGACATACAAGTATCTGGGCTTCTTTCTTTGACAACGCAAACATCAAAAATGCACTCAAGAGCACATAAAGTGCTCGCGTTCACAAAATCCTCAAAATATAACTCAACGCCAGAAATAAAATTAAAGCCATCAATAATTTTGACGTCCTCATACTAACATATTCGTTCCGCGTCATTCCATGTACAAAAACCGAACTCGAAGCCCTACAACGTACAACACGCACTACATTCACGAAACACAACATGCACCACCACAAGTCCGCTGTGGATGGGATGACTCTTCCTTGCAAGGAGAGAGGCCGAGGACTCATCTACGTCTTCCTACACGAAAAACAAGTAAACACACTTAGGATCAGTTCCTCCAAACAGCACAACACTCCGCACCACACTCAACCATCGTGAAGGCTGACATACATCTCACACCACTGGACCTCGAAAACCCTTCTCCAACACTTAACATCTCTGTCACCCACACTCAGCAGTGCGTGAATCATGGGCTCGTAAGGATTTCTATGGCAGACATCACCACGAACTCAGCCAGCCTCATGTCGATATGGAAGCGTCGAACAGATGACTGACGAGTTATGAGCTGTTTGGGGAGACCGAAAGGTTCGTGATATCGATACAGGACCATGTCACCCCCACAATCAACTACAAGAAGCACATTCTACACGACTCAAACACGCATGACGACACATGCAGGAAATACCACACTACGCATGAGACGATCAGCCACTTAATATCAGGCTGTTTCCTTCTCCCCCAAACAGATTACCTCCACCGACACAGTCAGGTATCGTCGATCGTTCATCAACAGCTAGCACACAAACACTCACTTATTAAGAACACTGTCCCGTACTACAAGTACATACCACAAAGCGTATTAGAGTCATCCTCACACAAGCTGTACTGGGGATCGCCCCATTCTCACAGACAAAAAATACATCACAACAGACCTGACACCACACTTGTTGATAAGGTCAACAAACAAACCTATCTCGTTGATATTGCAATGCCTATCAGCAAGAACATGCAGAAAACTCACGCAGACGAGATCAGTAAATACACCGACCTAGCACATTAGCTCCAGAAGCAGTGCAGGCAGGACAGAGAACATCGTCCTATTCGCCACTGGTCTGTTGCCTCACACATTGCACCACAGTCTCATTACTCTAGAACTTCACAAAAACACTTGTGCACAACTGAGAAGGCTGTGATACTCAACACAACACGTATACTTACGAAATTTATGGACACAACAACACATCCCTAATCTTTGTTGCACACGTCTTCACTTGACAATATATGATTTCGTCCTTGACCCGCCATGTTGTGTTTGCTGGGGAAACCCGAGGTTTGAAACTTTTATTCAATAATAATACTAATAATAATAAAGAGAAAAAGAACACATCTTTGACTGGAGTTTTTGAGCAACTCAGGTCTCAGCCTGAGACATAATAATAATAATAATAACCCTTTTTTTTTTTTTACACATGGCAATACGGGCTTTGGTCATTGACCCACCATATTGTTTTAGCTGAGGAATCCCATGGTTTGAAACTTTTTCGATATAAAAATAATAATAATAAATACAGTGAATTATTTACATAAGAAATTAAAAAGAAGGATTAAAATTTGTCATGGACTGGAAGTCAAATCAGAGGGGAATAGATTAAAATGTGACATAGGAGAAAAGGGCAAAAGAACAAATAAAATTTTCTTATATTCATAGAATGGTGCTGAAACCATAGGGGTAAGATTAAACTATGATATGAAAGGAAAGTAAAGAAAATGAATGTAAGGAAGGAGTTAATTAAAATAAATAAATAAGAAACTATACAAAGAAGAAGGTAGGATGAGAAAGTAAAAGCAATAAAAATAAAATAATAATAATAATTAACATAAATATATAAAACGTTCTTTAACTTTCAGAGTGTACAATCAAGAAACACAATGGACACGCTCAAACTATGCAAAGGATTCACACCCCAAGCTGTCATCGTGAAGAGACTGGGACAGACTGTTTCGTCCTTCTTAGGGCTCATCAGCCAGCCAAACTCCACCGATAACAAGCTCAGAAGGTGTCTCACCTTTTGTGCTTTGCGAGTTGTAGGCCAAGGAAATATTGTATTTTTTAACTTTATTAATTTTTGGTTTGGATTTCTTTGGGGACAAGTTCCGATATCAGAAGCAAGAGCCGGGATGGTTAAGATTTCGCACCTTCTGAGCTCGTTATCGGTGGAGTTTGGCTGGCTGATGAGTTCTAATAACAGAGAAACTGTCTGTCCCAGACTCTTCACGATGACAGCTCGGGGTGCGAATTCTTTGCATAGTTTTTGCGTGTCCATTGTGTTTCTTGATAAATATATAAATAAAGAATAAAAAAAGCCGGATTAAAATTTATCATTGAAATGTGACATTAGAGAAAAGTTCAAAAAGAAGAAATAAGAATTGCTAATAATCATAGAATGGTGGTAAAATCAAAGGGAAAAGAATAAGCTGCAACATGAAAGGAAAGTAAAGAAGAGGAGTATAGGGAAAGAGTTAAATTAATAAATAGATAAGAAGCTATGCAAAGGAAAAGGATATGAAGGTAAAAAAAATAACAAAATTAAAAAATAGATAAAGAATAAAAAAGGGCAGGATGATGGGAATGGATTGGAGTTCATTGGGCCTCCAGGATTAGATGCTAAACATGGTTAAGAAGACATTTATCGCTGTTGACAGTGTTCAGGATTTTCAGATTCCTGTGCGTCTCGAAGGTGACATTCTAGAAGAAATCATTCGTAGGTTGGGTGACTCTTCCTGCAATCCATGATGGGATGTGTCCTGTTTGAGTGGTGTGGCGTGAGAGAGCTGTGCTTCCTCTTTTAAGCAGGACGTCATCTCGGTGTTTTTTAGGCGGATTGTGAAATTCTTCTTGGTCATCCCGATGCAGGAGGATTCACAGGAAGGATCACATCGGATGCAATAGACTCCAGTAAGAGCGAAATTGTTTGTTCTGAGTTGATGTTCGGTGAAGGTGTTGTGAATATTAGGTGGCGCTTTGATATTGAGATGGATGTTCTGTGGATGGAGAACCCTCTTCAGGGTGAAATTGTGAATAATCTATATTACTAAAATCGTTTATTTCTCTGTCTGTCTGTCCGGCTTAGTTTTCTGTGAGAATGAAAAATAGAAAGAATTTTTTCAATGAAACATCCGCGACAGGAATCGAACCTGCAATCTTCTGAACCGAAATCAGACATCTTACCCATTAGGCCATGGGAACTACAACTCTCTTCATATTGCTTTTTTGACTTATCTGTCAAAACTGAACTGACTTTGACTTAAAAGTAACAATCTATATTACTAAAATCGTTTATTTCTCTGTCTGTCTGTGTGTCTGTCTGTCTGTCCGGCGCAGTTTTCTGTGAGAATGAAAAATAAAAAGAATTTTTTCAATGAAACATCCGCGACAGGAATCGAACCTGCAACCTTCTGATCCGAAGTCAGACATCTTACCCATTAGGCCATGGGAACTACAAATCTATTCATTTTGCTTTTTTGACTTATCTGTCAAAACTGAACTGTCTTTGACTGAAAAGTAACAATTGTAATTAAAAAGAAAGTCAAAAAAGAAAGAAGCAGTACGTCATTAGGTAGAATACTGAGAAATCAGTATTTGTAACTTTAAAACCACTGAAAAGTATCTATTGGAATTGGATAAACGAGATGAACGAGAGTGTCGATAACATCAATCGAATGATAAGTCTAAGAATACAAGGAGAGACTACAGAGCATACAATGCAAGTGCGAATAAAATTGACACTTCTGATAATTCACCACACGAACATCTCTATATGCCCGAGTGTCTGAACGCATTGAATCTCAGCGGAATTCCTCAACATCGTTTGTCATTGAAGATTGGATCTCCAATAATTTTGTTGCGAAACATCAATCCCAAGTTTGCATACTGCAATGGAACTCAACTTAAATGCTGTTCATTCGATAATGATCTCATAGAAACCGAAATTATAACAGAACTCACAAAGGAGATTTTGTTTTCATCCATAGGATGTCTATGGAACCATGCGGTAATCTACTTCCATTCACTTTCACAAGAAAACAATTTCCGATCAGACCTTCTTATGCGATATTTATCAATAAAGCTCAAGGACAAACTCTAAATAAAGTTGCCATATAATTGGAAAACGTTGTCTTAACTCACATACAACTTTAGGTCTTTGAGTCACAATTCAACAGAATTTGGTTATCTTCACTCTAAAGAATACTCACAATCAATTTGTTGCGAAGAATTTCGTATACAAGCTATGATCTTCATTTATCATCTATATCAACTAACGTGCATCTGAAATCTCTTCTTCAAATATCTATATCGAACAATCTGATGGCCTAGCTAATAGATATAGATAATTTTCACTATTTGTAACTCAAAAACCACTGAAAAGTATCAATTGGAATTGGATAAAAAAGAACAGAAAAAAAAATAATCACTATTTCTATTAGGTAGAATACTGAAAAATTGCTATTTGTTACTCAAAAACAATCACTATTTCTAACTCAAAAACCACTGTAAAGTCTCAATGGAAATAAAAAAAAGAGACTCAAGAAAGAAAGAAGCACTATTTCTATTAAGTAGAATACAGAAAGCTCACTATTTGTAGCTCAAAAGCGACTGAAAATTGTATCTATATTACGAAAATCTTTTATTTCTCTGTCGGTCTGGTGCAATTATTGTAATTTACATAAATAGAAATAATTTCTACAAGTTATCTAATGGAATCCAACATGCAACCTTCTGCTCCGAAGTTAGACGTCTTAGGCATTAGACCACAGGGATTACATTCTAATCTCTATAAAATATAAAAATATATCACAGATATATGATTCACACGCTGATTCTAAAAGCAGTCGTGAATTGAGAGAATATATACATCAAAAATTAAAAAAAAAAAAAAAAATTAAAAAAATTTTAGTTTTATTTTACTTAATGTAATTTGTGTGTGTGTTTTTTTTAATAAATAACAAATTGTTTTCCGTTACATACGCGAGGCTTCCGGAGCGAAGCGACGGGTAGCGGACTAGTTCTAATTGAAATTCATTGCTCCAAATCGTTCTCTGCCGA
This sequence comes from Thereuonema tuberculata, assembly GCA_023159025.1. NCBI lineage: Eukaryota > Metazoa > Arthropoda > Chilopoda > Scutigeromorpha > Scutigeridae > Thereuonema > Thereuonema tuberculata. The sequence goes on along the minus strand of JAFIDM010106861.1, from coordinate 3,262 downwards.
AAAAAACCGCGAAAAGACGACATTTTTTGAAGCAGAAATCGATTAGGAACTAAAAAATGAATTGGTTAATGGTCAGTTAATCCTTGTGTGTAATCCATTCTTTGGCATTTCATTTGATATAATCAAAGTTATTCATCTTTAATCAATTATGTAGGTGTTTAAATTTAATTTAATTTGGTTCCAAAAAATTGAAAAAATGTATATCTTTCTTTTTCAGCAGAAATTTCCATTTGAAAATAATGTAGGGTTTTTTTATAGTCTTTTTTTGTTATTTAAATTTTGAAAAACAGCCAAATAAAAATTATAAAATCAAATGTCAAGAAGAAATCTATAATGTTCTTTTATTTACTTCTGTTTTGATTTTGTAATGAAATATTTATAATATTATATGAAATATGATAGTAATTGCAAAAATTTTAAATATTTTCTGGCTCGTTTGTTTAACTTTAATTTAACTTAAAATAAGTATTTTGTTTCCTAATTTGTAAAGCTTTTATTCTTTAATTAATTTTGAGTTATAAAAAAATTAAATTTCATATTATTTTCATATATAGAGAGACATTTCTTGGGTTTACTGTTCTTGTTTTTCCTTTAGAAGAAACTAGAAAAGAAAAACATATTCAAGGAACATACATGCGAGAAAAAGATTGACTCACTTTGTTTCATATGATGTTTGTTTTGCTTCTAGATTATTCTTTGCAATATCTTTTTTTTTCAAATCAATTAAATTTCCAGTAGGTTTATATCTTCCAAATATTGCACAAGTACATTAGTGTAAGTAAAAAATATAAATGTACAGAAAATACTCAATGTACTTTTTGAAACAAACAAAAATATCAAGATTAAAGAATTTAAAGTTCAAACTGAAGGTATCCAAATTATATAATATATCCAAATTACAGGATTGTAATTTTTCGTCATGGATAAAAGGTTAAAATCAGGACGTTTCAGCCTAACCGGTAGGCTATTTTCAACTGTGCTGCCGGCTCGGATAACATGCATTTAAATAGTTTTTTATGACCGTATTTGATAGTTCATGGTTAATGGTAGGGGTGTTGGCTATGTGCCAAGACTCTCTCAATGTGACTGAGAAAGTTTCCCAATCAAAGTGAATTAAAGAATTTAGTTAACATGCCAGAACTGTCTTTTTTTCAGGTTTTTTATTAAAGAATAATGACTCAAAATACAGAGTAATAGTTTAGACTAATTTTTAGTTCCATGCGGATCTTTTTATTTCGATTCTCCCATGGTAGCTCATGAACAAAGGATATATGTTTATAATTAGTAATACTTCACTTGATGCGATTGCAGAGGAAGAAAATGTATTTGTATATAAAAATGTATATATAAAAGAAAATAGTTATCCATCCACCAATAATAACGATTTGTATTTTAAATCAGATGGCAATTAAATACTTCAAAATACAATGTTCTATCGGTCAGATAATGTTAAACTATCGAGAAACTATTCTCGGAAATCACTATATATTAAACATTATCACTATAAATAACAATAAAAACCATCTTAAATTAAAAATATAGAAACTATACTGGCACTAACCTTAATCTAAAGCTTTAAATAACCACGCCGTTTCAGAGCTTCATGGATTAAGCCCCCTTTTCAAGTAGAACGAGTCATATTTAGCGAAAAACTTTCCTTATCTGAGATTGTAAAACAGAAAGGAATGGCCATTCCCATTTTAATAATAACACCTCCTGGCGACAGATGCTTTAAATACTCACAAGAAGTGGTCGTCTGCGAAGGCTTCAAATACAATCAAATGGAAAAAACTATTAGGAAATTTATTTAAAGGAACTAACACAATTATCAAAGCCCGTATTCCAACACATTTGAAGTAGAAAGGTCCTGATTATAGCTACCTAACAATCTTATCATGCAAGATTCATAAAAGATATGCAAATATTTATTTTCACGGACACCAACAATCTCTACCTGTCCTAAGTCTAGCGAATGACCCGTTCGCTGGCAGTGAAGGGCAGTACTGTAAGACAGATTAGCATTTCTTACAGCAGAATCGTGTTCCTTTAGGCGTGCACTTAATTCCCTTTTGGAATGGCCTACATATAAACAACTATTATTGCCTCTAACAGAGGATTTACATCTAATCCCATAAATGGAACCTCGAGTACTTAATCTATTATCTACATTAGAATGCCTTCTATTTAAGAAAGATATCATGGTATTCTGTGGCTTGCAGGCTATACCAATCCCCGCAATAGAGCCAGAGCCGGCTTTATTCTTTTAATGAGAGCTTCATCATATTTAAGGGATATGAAATTTTTAATCTGTTTACGTTTTTTGTCATTTATAGGTTGAATTATAAGTCTTTTATGTAATAACTTCTTCCTATAATTCTTAAAAACTTGCTCAATAACATATTCTGGAAATTCATTGGCGATGAAAATCCTTATATTGGAACTAATGCTATGTGCTCTATTTACTGCCATATATATAGAATTCCTTTTATATCACATAGGTACCGCACTATGAAAGTTAACAGCAATTTGAGCATCTGTTTTTTTTCCTATATACTGATGTTTCATAAAAGTCACCTTTCTTACGGATGCTAATACCCAAAAATGGCAAGGTATTATCTACGTCCATTTCCATTGTATATTGGATTTTTGGATGAATGGTATTAACATCTGAAAGTATCTCAGTAGCATAATGTTCATTGATGATCAGAAAAGTATCATCAACATAGCAGGTTAGATAATGTATATTATGATATACGTTATCAATAGAACATACTTGATGTTCTATATAATTCATAACCACTTCAGCAAGCGCGGAAGATGGTAATCCGATAAAGGTACCGGAAACTTGCAAATAAAACCTTTCATGAAACAAAAGTACTGGATATGAAATAACAATTCCACCAATTGAAGAAAAACTTTAATATTAAAGGGAGCACCCTCATGTGAAATATCATGATTCCGTTCAAAAATGAACTGTACAGCTTGAGTAATAAGAGAAGGAGCAAGTGAAGTATACAAGTTCACAACATCAAGGGAAATCATTCTAGAACTTGGTATAGGTCTGCTAGACTTCAAATAATCGAGAACCGGATTACGGTTACATATTGAAAACTTGGATCGAAAATTTAAAGTTTTAATTTGCGCTTCAATAATCCTAGAGATAATCATAATTGGTTTACCTTTACAATTAATGATAGGTCTAATACGATAAAGACCTCCCTCTTTCTCTTTATGTATCTTGGGGAGTCCCTTGAAAAGAGGG
>JAFIDM010106684.1:0-10277 GCA_023159025.1 Thereuonema tuberculata | reverse complement strand
AAAAAGAGAGAAAAAATTGAAAAAGAGAATATATTTAGTAATTAAATATTTTTTTACAAGAAGAAAGATAATGAATTTTATATAAATAACTTTTTTCTTAGTTATACTTTAATTTACAAAATTAAAATAACACTTATATAAATACATATAAAGTTTAACTAAACTCTTTTTTAATATTTCTTATTTCTCATCCATAGTAAAAACCCTTTTTTTCTTGACATTTTGTGAATATTATTAATATTGGAACCATTGAAAATTCATGGATAAGATTATTAATTTATAATTTAATACATTTCTATATAAATTGTTATTTTTTTTGATAAGTTATCATTAATATACGGTGAAAAGTCGATTAACCGTCACCGTAGGGACCGGGACTTAAGAGTTAACCGAATAGAAGGATAACAGAAATTTTGCAACAAACATGTACAGCAACGAAATTTCAATGCTGGTTTTGGATGAAAACGAGAACTTTGTAAAATAAGAGATCGTCTTCAGCAAACAATAAATTAATGTAAAGAAAAATCTATCGGTCTATCTATCTCAGTCACTGCTGAGCTACTAAAATAATAAAACAATAGACAATAGTGGGATTGGTGCGCGAATTATACAGTCGCTTCCAATAATACCGGCGCTTCACAGAATCGCAGAATAGGTTTTGCGAACGATGATGGATAACAGAGAGTGTCGGTTAATCGAGTTTTCACAGTTCAATCGGTAAAATATACAATTTATTGGAATAATTCTTTAACTGTTAATCTCTTTCACTTTATTAATTAAAATTATTTTAGTAGATATAGTGCATTTAGTAATAATTTAAATGGTATGTTTATCTGCTGAAAATATACACAATAGGTTTCTTAAAATCGCACTTTTATGAACGCAATATGGAGGAAGAGATTTTCATACACTGCTGTCCTCTAGTGACAGCTTATGATATAACTTTTTTTCAAATCAGCAGTGAACACTAGTACAGAAACAAGTTCCTATACAGAATCGTAAATAAAAGAATATTTTTTCCCAATTAGATATGGCCAGAATGATATTAAATTAAATGAGATTTTATTCTAAATAAAGTTTAAAAATCAATGAAATATCAACCTCTGCATACAGTTTCATTTTCTTCTGTTGGATTGATTTATCTGCTATTGGAATGATATTAAATCAAATGAGATTTTGTTTTAAATAAAGACTTGAAATTTGGATATGCTTTAGTTTAGAATGTATTCTATACAATGAATATTTTTTTATTTCTGTCTATCCGGAAAAATGCTAACATAATCGAGTGTGTTCGGTCGAATAAAAATGTAGATTGAATATTAAACAAAAACTCCACATCTCCATAACATAGTATTCAAATACTGTAGTTTATTTAAAATACTTTGCGAATTTTCGGGATGAAAATTATAACGACATCCCTTCTTCAAGCGAAATGAAAATTAAATATTATTTGGATTAACTATAATACAAATCAGTAATGAACATGAAACACGTTGAAACAATATACAATTGTTTTTACAATGAAATAGCATAAATGTTCGTTTCATTACTTCGCACAATTTTTTAATAATAAATCCAATACACTAACAAAATGTTAACATATTAGATCAATCAATTATTTGTTTACAATAATATATTCACATCATTAGAATCAATTAATTTAAACCAACAATCAGACATCCAACAGTCAAAACATTTCAATAATTAGATTCGTCAATATTTACAACTTTTTTTTTACATCCATTTTAATTAAATCCTTTACTAACATAATAGTAGAAGGGTCTACTTTAGTACCTTCGTACCTATTAAAATTACTCCCGTTCTTACATTTTATTATGCAACTTTCTAATATCTTTCTAACACATAAATCTGGCTTTTTATACAAGATCTTGACAAAATTATTCATTCTATGTCCCTTTTTTATACAATGCTCTGCTATATCTGATACGTTCTTATTTGCATTTTTTAAGGCATTACCGTGTTCCGACATGCGTTCGGTCATAATTCTTTTTGTCTCTCCTACATAAAATTCCCCACACGTTCTACAATCCATCCTGTACACTATTCCCATTTGATATTGCTTTGATTTATTTTTTTACATAACAAATTTTTAATTATATACTTGTATCTGAAACCAACATCGATATTAAAAGACCTACAAATATTCTTCAAAAGCATGCTATTCTCATTAATATATGAAATAAAAACTTTATTTGTAAATTTTCCAACCTCTTTTATTTTAAAAGTATTATAATCATTAATTTGTTTCTTAATGAAACTTTCAGAGTAATCATTTTTCTTCAATATTTTAGTGATATCCTCAATTTTTTTCAAATAAGTATCTTGTTTACTTGTATTCCTATCAATTCTCCTTATAAAATTTTCAACTATATTCTTTTTTATACCAAAAAATGACACGATCTACAATTCAAAATATGATCACTCTGACAACCTTTTCTCTAAAGTTCCATTATAATCTTATTATTTACATTTATTAATTTTACATCTAAAAAAATTCAACTCATTATTTTCTTCAACTTTCTTCTTAAATTTAATATCTGCCCTTCTTTTATTTAAATTTTCAGAAAATATATTAAATTGTTGCAAGGTCCCAAACCAAATTATCAAAATGTCATTCACATAACGATAATATTCGAACTTATATTTATTTTGTTTTTCATTTAATAATTTATTTTCAAAGTGATTCAAAAATAAATTACACAAACATCCCGACAGTGGAGACCCCATAGGAAAACCTTTCTTTTGTTTGAAAAATCTTCTGTCATGTTTGAAACATGTGTTTTGAGTAATGATGACAAACATGACAGAAGATTTTTCAAACAAAATAAAGGTTTTCCTATGGAGTCTCCACTGTCGGGATGTTTGTGTAATTTATTTTTGAATCACTTTGAAACACAATTATAATTCCCAGGAAGGTAGCTAAGAAAGTAATGCTTCGAGGAAACCCCTATTACATCATTTGGGTTAAAAATCATGAATGTGAATTTATTGGATTTCTTGAAGGGAAGGAAACACAAAGAAGAAAGAAACAAAAATTCCTTCAGCCTCTGCAACTTATTAAATGGTTTCATAGTTTATAAAAATGCCGCGGTATTTTTGCATGTTCAATTATAATTCAAATCTTACTTATTTTATTTAATGATATCTGATGATTAATTACAACGACTGGACAGTAAATCACATAATATAACGTTACAGAATAAAACTTAAAACTTTCAGGTGAGCTTCGACGATGCTAAATCAGGGTAGAAATGATCTGAATTCCTAACGAAGTAGAAGCGTTAATTCTACTGATGTGTTTTAGTCTTCTGATACAAGTAACAGAAGACTTATATTACCGTTTTGTCTGTCTGCGGACAAGTATCATTAAAATATCATTAGCAACAATCAAAACAATCGCAACAATTGCCTCTTTTGCATGCGCAACAATCACATTTATAATAATAAGGAAATTAAAGCAATATCAATTATATTGTCGTATTCGTACCAGAAGACGTTGCGAAGCATTGTGATTGGTTTATTAATCGCCATTCCTGCCTTATTTGTTAGTCCGGAAGTGGATTGTTTAAGTTTAAGATGGAAGAGGTATTGTTTGATTTGAGCAGCAGATGTATCAATCAAACAGAAGAAAATAAACCACATACACAGACTGAGATTCGAATTGATCTGTTTAATTCAAATCATTTTTCTGAATGATACTCAAGGAAGTCACAAAAGAACTAAAAAGATTTCGCTTTGTCAATATTTAAAAAAAAAAAGTCTTTTTGACGTATAACATAAGGACGTTATAAAATTTCACTGAAAAAATTAAAAAAAGTCATAAAAATTAAGAGTTCAAGGCTATCTTCATTCCAAAGCTCATAGGAAGTCACTGTGAAGACTGGATCGAACTATAGTCCAACAGACGGATCTTGACAGATCTTTTCAATGAAATGTAAACATAGATACATATATACCGTACATGCTCCAATAAACGCCGAGGCTCTTATTGTCGCCGGTCTCTAATAAGCGCCGGGCTGCAGAGGGGACACGGCCAAATAGTAGCCGGTCTCTAACAGTAGCCGGGTCTTTGATATTTGCCTACTGGTACTAGTGTAAGCGTCCACATAATACCTTACGTTACATTGCCTTACAAAATGCCGCCGAAACGGTCATTTGACATTGCCTTTAAGATTCGAGCGGTGGAAATACGCGAAAGAAATTTCCGGTGATGCGGCCGCCCTTCATTGCGGCTTCGGACGACGAATAGCAGCGAAAGGTACAGAAAGACATTTCCATTTATCTTTAACAGTCTTATGTAGCATGTGAAATTCAAATAAAGTAGCTGTTTGTAATATTAACCGGTATTTATGTGTAAAAATATTGCGTTCTGAAGGTTTTTGTTAATAATGGCCGGCCTCTAATAGCAGCCGGTCTCTATTAAGCGCCGGGAGCCGAGGCTAGTTTTGCAAATAAACGCTGGGGGCCTCTATTGGAGCATATACGGTATATGAAACATTCATGCATTTTTTTATTTGGTTTTGATTTTTGTGATAAGCAAATAAAATAAATGAGAAATAGTGTGCCTTTTTGATTATTAATTAATTATGTAATGTTGCATTTTAAATTTAATATCGATTGTCTTATATAAATGTATTTACATAATCCTGTTATTTTTTTTTGTATTTTGTTTCGTTTTATTTACGTAGGAAATTTTTAAAATTAACATTTTTCTAATATTTTAGCAATTTTTTTTTGTGGGCGATCAGTATGTTTGACAGCTCTTCCGTCTAATTTTGAGGCCCTGAAAAGGGCCTTTAAAGGTAAATTCTGGTTTGTTTGTTTTTTTCTTTCAGCTGTTGTTTCCAGTAAATAACTGCGTGAATTGGAAGATGTACGAAATATGTACGAGTAGCTTCAGCTACTCTGTCTTGAACTTTTCTGTCTTGAATTTTCTAAAGGAATGAGAGGTCCTCCATTAATTAATTCCCTCCGAAAATATTCTTCAACTTGCAATATTATTTTCCGTGCGCTGCTTGGTATAGCTCTGTTTCTCGAATACTTGGATAGAGGCTATTCTCGCGTAAATTACGTGAAATTACGAAAAAACGAGATCCGTCTGTTGGACTGTATTTAGTGAATAGCACATTGGATCAATCCCTTGAGAACAGTACAGGTGTTCAGAAGACCATTTCAATCGAGCCCGTGTTTGTAAGAAAGTTGTAGGTTTAAAAGCAGCTGATATATTCTTTTCCTTCCTTTTACCGAATTTGGCCAACTAGGGACCACGGAACTAGCTCAACCTGACAACGTCAGGGCGAGGCTAGTGAAATTCAAGAAAGGGGGACGAAAATTATATCCCGTCCAGGATAACCCTGAGATAGTAAGTCCCAGGTAGGAAACGGACGAAACACAAGAAGAAAGAAACAGCCATGCCACCACCGGGATTCGAACCCGGGTACTGGCGCATCGGCCACAACGGCAGCCCGCCGGCTAAACCGCACGGCCACGCCAGCACGGCGATATATTCTTTTATAAATATTTTTTTTATTTTTATTTTTAATTTCATTTAATTTTAAATAATAGTATAATACAGTCCTACTAGGTAATAGTCCTACTACAGTGGAACCCCGCCATTCGTCCGGCTCGCTATTCGTACAACTCGTTATTCGTCCAACTTTTTCAAGTAAAATTGAACTCACCATTCGTACGCTTGCTCGCGATTCGGACAGCGTGACCTTGTTACTGGCCGCCCCACGCGATCGCTTCAGTTCAGTCTCGTGCTAGCTTCCGTACGCTACGCATCAACCACGCAAGCTTCATGAAACTTTGTGATATTTTATTGTTATTTTTTGTTATTTTTATTGAAAATAGTGCAGCCATGGGTCCAAAAAAGATAACTGATTCAACTAAGCCTAAAAGGAAAGCAGTGAGAAGGACAATTGAATTGAAAAAAAGAACTCGTTGCGAAGTTTGAAAGTGGAACTCGTGACTCTGACCTGGCAACTCAGTATGGCATGGCGAAATCAACCATATCGTCTATACTGAAAAAGAAAGAAATAATAAGAGAGGCCTATATATTTATTGTTTTCATAGTTTTTATGTATTTTACGCTTAAAGTATTATTACAAAAGTTTAAATAAGCAATCATCTCTGGGTTCTGGAACGGATTAATCCAATTTACATTATATCTTATGTGAAAAAATGATTCGCCATTCGTACAAATCGCCATTCGAACTGCCTCCTGGAACGGATTGTGTGCGAATAGCGGGGTTCCACTGTATTCATATGACGATTAAATTCATATTTAATATTCTTACTAACTCCGATTGGCTTTGTCCACTCTCGAGTCGCCCTATTGCTTTCTTTATTGTTTCTTTGTTTAACGATTTCTTCTATTTATTTTTAAAATAATGACAAAGAAGTCTTTGATCAAACACGAATTAAAGTGATTGTAGAATTGAGCTAACTTTGTTACTGAACAAGTTTTAGCACGAGTCAGAGATATTATGTAAATTTTATTTGCAGATTTCACATCTGCAAAGGTTTTAATATAAAAGATACTGACTTCTGTGCTTTTGTTTCGGTTATCGAAGCAGTTAAGTATATCAGTGGCTTGCGATCAATGGACTAGTATGACTAGCGGGACTCGACTAGTCTCCTAAGTGTTCCCTCCCCTCAGCGAGGGGACTTGATCAGCCATCATTCTATCTCCCCTCCCCTCAGCCGCAGCAAGTAATCGACTGCCCAACAGGACTAGTTCCAAGACTCCTACTCCTCTCGACACTTTAACATTTTCACAGGCTCCGGCGTTCTGTGGTAAAAAAAACTTCTGTTTCTCCATTCTTGTTTGAAACTAAACCTTAGTCTTTAACATTTTTATAATTTGTTTTCTGTTTAGATTTGTTAAATAGTGCCATTACAGTCCTCTTACAGCTGGTCGTCACCGCACACCACTGAAGTATATCCTTCATTTATTGCTTACTTGTTGTGGATCAGTGTATTAAAAAATGGTTCGTTTTTTTAAGAAAGAAGTATTTTAAAATAATTTTTAAAAACGTACAAGAAAGAAATTTCAAATAGTTTTCAAAACTTTGTTATATTGCTATTTTTTTACTTTTAGCAGAACTGTTACTTAAAGTATTTTGGTAAGAATTTGCGGAGTTGTAATATTTTAATGGGAGAAGTGAATTGAATTTCAACGTTTATGCAATTTTTATTTATTTTTTTAATAAACATTGCATGTTTCAGTTTTATTTGTAAAGTAGATATTGTAAATGAAATATTTATTCCTAATATTTCTGTGCAACTTTTTCTTTTAAATGAAAGAAACTAAAATGCGTTTCACATGGATCCAAAAATCGGATGGTCGGATCCACGAATCGGACGTATTTTCTTTCAGTTGGCCACGAAACGTCGTCTATACGAACGATTTGAATGTTACAGTCGTATAGACAACGTCGGAGAGAGTTTCGTGGCCATGTGAAAGAGAATACGTCCGATTCGTGGATCCGACCATCCGATTCTCGGATCCATGGGAAACGCCCTTAAATGTTTGAGTGAGATATAACACTGTTAAGTTAAAGTTCATTCATAGTTTTTTTATGCCATCAATCCTTCGTGTTCGTACGTCTTTAAGTTCTCAGCCACAGCCTTCCAAAGATAGGTCCATTGTCTGCACTGAAGGCTGAAATCTATAACCTGAGCATTCAACAAGAAAAATGATATTCTTGTTTTTATTTTGAGCCGTATTCTCTAAATGGTCGTAAAATTCTTCCATATTAAGTGCAATTGAATCTGATTAAGTTGTAACATTTAATACTAATGCTGTTTGGAGAAACAAGCGTATTAGTAAAGATAAGATTATATTCAGTTTAGTATGAAATAAAAAATAATAGAATTGCAACAATGATACACTTAATTGTTACGTATTAAGCTTGTTGCTGATTAACAATCAATTTATTAATTCTTATCATTTTTTAACCGGAAAGAAATATTTAAATTTCGTTTTTGTTTACGTTTTATGTTCGGGTTTTGGATTTCACCTTCCGAATTTTAAATAACGATAGTGAAGAGAAGAGACCTGTATGGAAATGACAGTCTCTGCTTTCCAAATGGAAAATCCCTTTTATCTTAATAAACAGAAACGTATCTATCTAGATATCTATCCATCTTTAGTATCTATTCTTTGTCTTTCTATGTTATTCTCCAATTGAGCTGCCAAAGGTATATTCTTGCTAAAATAATAACATGAATGTACATGTAAGGATTTTACTTGATTAACTTATGTTTTTCTTGATTTGTGCTTTTTATTTTTGCATAATAGAGAACTATTACATTAAAAAAATGATAAAAACTATAATTAGAACATAGGACGTGATATTTAATTGTCTATTACAAATTTTTTTTATTAATTTTAAAATTTTAAATGAAATTTTTTTATTGAAAAGATTTAGAGTGCTACATTCTTTAATATTACATTTTTTTTTTTTAATGTCGAATTAGTGGTCAATCAGTGTGTGCTGAAAGGTGATTGTGAAGCAAATATTTCATTTTTCTTTCTGTCTTATTCCTAATAAAATAAGAAGAAAAAACAGTGACTTAAAAATAGTAAAATACAGATCTTAAAGCAAAGATTCGTAAAACAAATGATATTACTGATTGGGGATTTATATGCAGCTGATATACAAACGAAAAAGCGACCATTTGCACAGTGAATTCAATTTAAAATTATTTAATAAAAATTAAAAAATTACAGTTACTAGTTTCGGGAACCTTTTATTTACAGTTCCCTTCTTCGGGTTCCCGAAAGTTGTATAGGTATTTTTTTAATTTGTATTAAATATCTTTAAATTTAATTCATTGTGCAAGTAGTTGCTTTTTCATCAAAAGATGATATTTTTTTCCACTTTATTTCACTGAAACGTCTTTATAATTATGCTTAAATTGTTGATACACTTTATTGATAAATAAAATTGTAGGAGAATACTACATATTACTGCCATACTTTAATTAAGATTAATGACTAATTAATCAGAATTAGTTTCATATGTGCTGTGAAACTTATAATTTTATAACTATCTAACTATAAAGGAAGCTTTATAAAACATTAAAATATTTCTGCCGCATATCCACCGCGGTAAGTGTATTTCCCAAAGATGAACCACCTTGAGATTTGTGAATAGTGATTGATAATATCACCCGAGTCCTTAGTAACTATATAAGATTTAGATGAAAAGCTCATAATTTACGGCAGTTATTCTTGTCAGGACTTTGAGATCACGCCCGACTTCTAATCTCCACCCCTAACAACCCGTGAACAGATGTCGACTTTTCTGTTCCTTATTTATATTTAATCCAATGCCCTAAAAGCTCTAAAAACAACGTGAGGATAAGGCTTTGAAGATAAAAATAATACCTCAAAAAGTGGAAATTTCTATCGGCTGTTCCGAATTGGTTGAAATACAATATCAGCCAATTTCTCAAAAGTATCTATCACCCTTAACAATTTTAGCTCAAAAGTTCAAAATTTAAGGCACTTATTCATGTCACAACTTTGAGGTAAGCCCCACTTCTAAGCTCTAAAAACGCGGGAACAGGTTTCGACTTTTTTGTTACTTAGTAGTTAAACTAATAAAAAGCTGAAAAAGTTTGTGGCAAAAGCTGAAAAAACTATGTGAGTATCAGGTCTAGAAAATAGGAATAATTGTCAACAAATGCATATATATATATACTAGCAGCAAAGCCTGTCGGCTAACAGGCATAAAAAAATCTGAAAAATCATTTTATTATCAACTATCAAATATAAAGTAAATGTAATCTAAATACTGTGCTAACTTGCGAACGAAGTTCCTACGGCAAAAATGGTTTTGAGTTTTGAAATCAACGTAAACAACTGAGTAAGTGTGCCAAATTTCATTGAAATGGATGCAGTGGTAACAAAATTATTTGGTTTTGAACGTATGTTTTGTTAGAATTTCGAGGTCAGTTCCCAAGAATAAATTTTCATGGAAACAACATGGATTGACACAATGAACTAATATTTTCATCCAATTTGAATACTTTTGATTCAATGGTACCATTTAGAACCGTTGGATCTATCTTAATAGCTTAATTATATGAGTTATAGACAGACAGACAGACAGACAAACGAACTTAGCCAATTTATATATATGTATATAAATGTATATATTAATTCGATTGATGATTGATTTGAATTTTTTTTTAATGTTTATCAGACCTATTTAGGTGTACTTCTTACCTGTACACCTGTAATA
>JAFIDM010106683.1:0-10290 GCA_023159025.1 Thereuonema tuberculata | reverse complement strand
GGCTGCTCTACTTGTGAACGTTTTATTCTGTACCATGACTTTCATCGACCACATGCACGAGCTCCTCCTGGTTTCTCCATTATTACAAGACTGCCTCACAACTGCTATAGGGTTACATTTTGACAGCATCTGATTGCTTATTGCTATACTTTTAATTTCACAAATTAATCGTTCCACTTCTACTTTCTTGTAAAAAAACAAAAAACAAAACAAAGCAAAACCCAATATAAACACTTGTGGTTAAGAAACATTGAAATGGGATTAAGACAATCTGACTGTGAAATGCAATACTTCACATTTGAATTTGAACAAGGAAAATATACAGGCTTAGATAAATTGTAGTAAAATGTTAAGAAAGAATGTGATTTGCCAATGTTCTTTTTAGTTCTGCGTTAATAATTTGCTTAAATTAATTTTTATAATTTTATCAAAAAGCAGAAGAAAAAAAAACATTTTTAATGTAAATATCACATCGAACTCATTAATTATCAAAAGGAAGCATAAAAAGAATTAAAATATTTTTGTTTCTTTTTTTAGAAAATTCTAAATTTTTGAAATTGATTGACTGCTGCCAAAAACAAACTAACAGTTATTTTTAGTTATTTTAATAAATTATATTATGTTCAAAAATTAAATGAAATTGTGTGTGTGTGGTTTTTAAGTGATGGTTCAATTCCATGTTCTAAATGAATCAAGAATAAAAAAAAAAGTTTTGATTAATTTGGTACCAGAATAAAAAATTACATAAATTGATTATAGTGAATAGATTGCAGTGAGAATGTAGATTGTAATGAAAAAGTTCATTTCTGCACATGACTTAATGAAAGATTAAAAACACTTCCATCTCAAACGCCTCATCACCAGTGAGTTGTATCCTCAACACACCTGGATACTTTAATTAAGATTAATTATTTGAACTGATCTTTTAATAGACATTTTAACACTTTAAACCTAATTGTATTTTTTGCAACCGAACATTATTATTCAAGCTTTTGTCAAGATTTGAATGAAATAATTGCAAATAACTTTTTTTAAAAAAAATTGCGTTTCTTACTGTTAAAAAGTAGTAACGCTTATGTCACAAGTTTCTAGTAGATATTTTTAATTATCATATTCTTAATAAGCCAGCTCGAAAATCTTTTGTTAACCTTTTAAAAATAGATTTTCATTGCTAAATATACATGTAATTTTTTTCATTCCATTCAAGCCTGGCTTAAGGATAAAATTTTGTAGTTATCTTACTCGAGATTAGCAACCTCGAAACTTCCCCAAACCAACTTTTTGGAAAAATTCGAAAATTATATTGAAAACATGAGTTTCCGGGGAAATGATCTCTTTCTGGTCATTTCTCTGGAAATGGAAATAGTAAAAAAAAGAAATTGCTATTACCATAATTTAATTATCGAAAATGTAAATATCTTCCCAAATTGTCTTCTTGTCTTCTAAACACAATATTTTGATCGGTAGAAGCATTGCCCAGCTTCTTCAAGCGAAAATAAGTTTGGTATGTATTCGAAACCTATTCCTACAATTTCGTAATATTTTATATAAGCCATAATCTTAAATACTATATCACAGGAAGAAGGCCACAGAAACAACTTGCCCACAGAGACACGGATAAAGGAGTTGTGGTAAATTTCATATAAATATCATCATCTCCTGGAGAAGGTTCAAAGAACGGAATTATTGAGTGAACCTCATCCGGAGTGGGAGCAATTCCTCAAAGAAGAGTATATCCTATTATACTATTCCTCTTACAGCATCTACGGTGTTGGTCATTATGTTACAAATGCCTCTTTAGAAATGCACCAACAACCATGGCTTTTTAGAAATCACTGAGATCTGACATTTGTAGTTATTACAACACAACAGAGGACTTATCTGCTGATAATTGTGGGACTGATAAGGGATAGCTGACTTCCTATCAACAGAGCATGCCTCGTAACAACGACAATTTGAAAAAGCGCATTTGTTTGTGCTTCTTTTCCAGTAGGTGTTTCCAGTATCTATCTATCCTGTAGATCCAAACAGAGGCTAAAGTTAAGGATTAATGGAATATTGCAAAATAGTAATTGATGTGCTCTGGAAAACTGAGCATTGTTTCTTTTTAAGAAAGTGAACCATCAATGGGTTATCTTGTTGATACCTTGTTGATTACATAACTTATTATATAATTATTATATTGGACATTTCAGCGACAAGATGGAAGCGGACAGCCTAGGGCGACGACAGAATGGGAAGATATATCAGAGCGATTATTATCAAAGCAGCTGTTACAGCACCAGATTCGTCGCTGTGAACAATCCAACGTGCAACCAATACTGAAGTGAACACCTGGATCATTAGTAGAAGACTACGAGAAAAGAATCTAATGGCCCTTACGCCCTTTCACTTACCAGTACGCACCATCAAGAGCGACTGCAGTGGTGCCGGGCGTGATCAGCGCGGAATTCTGTAAAGAGTTCCGTTTTGAACTTAGCCCCGACGATCAGAGCAGACGTGTGTGGAGCCCGCCAGAATAACATCAGGATTTCGCTCTTACTGTCTCACGCCACACAGTCCTACAGCAGGGAGTTATGGTCTGGGGTGCCATTTCATTTGATAGCCAGACCCCCTTGATAACCTTCCGTGGCACCCTCACAGCACAGCCGTACGGTGAGAAATTCTACGACTCGTTGTGTTGCCGTTCCTTTTGCGGCACGTAACCCTTTCGCGGCTTACTTTTCAGCAAGATAACACCCGGCTACAATAAGCACGCCTCTCCATTGATTGTCTTCGTGGTTGCGACAAACTCCTTGGGCCGCCAGATCGCCCGATCTCTCTCCTATTAATTACATTTAGGATGGGAAGGGGTGTCGCCTGCGACCATCCCAGAATGTCGACGAATCAGCCGGCCATTTGGAGGCCGTTTGGCAAGAAATACCGCAGAACAATATCCCCGAACAGCATCGATCAATGCTACTCTTTGTGTAGGTCTTTCTGTTCAATAAAAAATAAGAAATAATTCTAATCATTTCTTTTTTTATGCATGTACATTAAACGTACCAAATTTTGTATCAATTGAATAATTCCTTTTGGTGAGTCGACTTTTATTTGTCAAAGAGTGTACTTACAAACTAAAAAAACAAAAGAATATCATAAACAATTTAACCCTTTCTTTCTTCTTTTGATAATAATCTGAAGAGCGAGATTTTAAATCAAATAATTCATTCATTTCATTCAAAAACGTTTCATTTCAAATTCATTTTATGAAAAATCAAATTTTTCTTTTTAAATTCCAAAATACAGGGTGTCTGTAATTAAAGTTCACCTATTCCTCGCATTCTACAGCAAAACTACTTATCGGAATGACACCAAATTTGAAGTACACACTAATAATGCTATGGGAAGAACATTATTGAAAGAAAAACCCAAATTAGTTCCAGAAATTGTAGGCGTGTATGCTGACAATGACAATGCAGTACAGCGCTAACATGGGTACAGTCACGTCACAAAATGATCAATATGTTGACTACTATTATTTGCTACCAACCGAAATTGCAGAATCGCATGTTCAACTATTAAATGCATGGTGTCCCTGAAAATGTTGAGCACGTGACGTGATATGCTTGCTTTAAGATGTTTCAAAGTTGCTCCGTTGTCACGATAAACCAGATCTTTAAGATATCCCACAGCCAAAAATCGCATGGGATGATATCGGTTGATCGTGAGGGTCACGCAGTACAGAAGTGCAAGGATGACTTGGTCGTCAGTGAAATGATTGCGGAGCACCTGTTTAACACAGTTGGCAATGTGTGGATGAACACTGTTGAATTAAGACACTGATGTTGTTGGAGTGTTGTAATCACTTAAGTAGTTAGTGATGCATATCGATTGCCAGTAACGGAACATGGAGTAGGACGATAAAAAACGGTCGAACAATGAAAGTTAACGTAAACCCATAGCAGACTGTCACTTCTGGGAAATGTAAAGGAATTTTCAAACATGCATTGGGATTTTCTCTCGCCCAAATGCGACAATAATGCATGTTATCTGCACCATGCAGATGAAAATGTGCCTCGTCCGCACTGGCTGATACAGGATTTTCAAAAAGGGGAGGGGGTTAACTTTTCTGAAGGGCTGATTATACCTGTGAGTCTGAAGCTCACGCTAGTAGCCAGCTTTTTATCAACAATGGAAATCGTCATCATGGCAATTTTAATGTCCATCAGACAACAGCCTTTGTAAACCTCATTTTATTCCACCTATATTCACAGCTGAAGGGAGGGGCTATAGCCTCCACTAGTCCCCCCCCCCCCCCGCTGGATCCGCCTATGCTCGTCCGTAATCTTCCGAACAATTTTGTTGACTGTGGAAACAGATTGGCCAAACGGCTGTGCAACGCGTCGAAAACTGACGCTGGCTCTGACATTTGACATGTCACAGGCAAATATAAAAATGAATTCAATGCGATTATACAAAAACAGAAATTAGAGTGAATAATTAAGTGAAAGTAAAAATTTACATGACCTTTCGGGAACGAGTCCCTTTTTCAAATGCCTTCCAATCGAAATATTATTTACTTTTATTTTTGTTTTAATTTGTATATTTACTAAATATATGTTTAATGATGTTATGAAATGTTTAATGTTTAATTTTTATTCTATCTTTATAATAATTAATTGATGACTTTAACGTGCGTTAAGGAATTTTCCAAACTAAGAAGGCCAAACACACAGTATGAGGGATAACAACTTTTAACTACAAAAGGATAAAGTACATTTGTCGAATTTACAAATTTTTTCCAATGTGCGAATAGACTAAAATTAAAAACAGTCCTTTAATATTGCGTTTTAGTAGAAATATCGAAATTATTAAAACTAACACTAGGTAGCGCTGGTGAAATAGGATAAATTGGCATTATGCTTGCATAAACAGAAGTATGGTTTTCGAATTAGTGTCACTAATTTCAAATTTCTGTCCTGCTATATACAATATTTTAATATTAACCTTCTTTGAAATAAATAGCACTGAAACTATTGCAAGGATTTCTTCACATACTACAAGTACATACCACAAAGCGTATTAGAGTCATCCTCATATAAAGTGTACTGGGACCGCCCCATTCACACAGACAAAACCATACATCGCAACAGACCTGACATCACACTTGCAGTGCCTATCAGCAAGAACATGCAGATAACTCACGCAGACAAGATCAGTAAATAAACTGATCTAGCACATGAGCTCCAGAAGCAGTGGAGGCAGGATCGAGTACGTGTTGTACCAATCGTTCTGTCTGCCACTTATCTAGTGCCTTACACATTGCACCACAGTCTCAGCACACTAGGACTTCACAAAAACACTTATGCACAACTGCAGAAGGCTGTGGTACTCAACACAACACGCATAGTTAGGAAATTTATGGACACAACCACACATCCCTAATCATTCTTGCACACGTCTTTCCACTTGGCAATATGTGCTTTGGTCCTTGTCCCGCCATATTGTTTTTGCTGGGGAAACCTAAAGTTTGAAACATACAAACATAATAATAATAATAATAGAAACATAAAACAGTACTAGATAATAAGGTTTATATGTTAAAGATTTAATCAGTCATCTTCTTCTATTTCTCCGAGGCTCGAGCTTTTTTGAAAGTCACGTCCCGTATTTTACGGAGAAGTAGGTCTTGCGAACGATGACGGATAACAGAGAGCGACGGTTAAAAGAGTGACGGTTAATCGAGTTTTCACTGTATCTTGCTTTTTTGGTTTTTCTCAGAGTTTCTGATAGCTTTTGTAGAAGATATTTTTATTTTCTTCATCTGTTATCACCGGGGACATAAAACTAAATAAACTCTCCTGCTTTTGATAGGAAGCGGATTCAATATACTTATTCATTCTTCTTAATATTAAATATAAATTTCATCAGACTCCCTATATAATACTTCTTCATCTTTTTATTCGCAATATTTCGCAAAAACTGTTTCGTATAACAGACAAACACACAAGATACATTATAGAAGCCTGTACTATTCAAACCTTTACATGTATTAATAAGGACAGGGGCTATATAGTAAATCATAATACCCTGTCCTATTTTCAAGATATGATTAAGGGAAAAGAGTACAGATTTCAATAATGTATCATTGCTAAATTAAATCTAAATTGTTATCAGTAATAATAGAAAGAAATTAATTGAATCATAACTCACTATATCATTGTTGTTAAAATTGTAACAATGGAAACATAACTGTATCATTACTGATCTTTGCTATTAAATGTAGACTTATTGTAGAAATATTCAAAAATAAGATAGGCTTGAGAAAGCAAAACGATCTCAGTTTTTGCGAAATATTGCGAATAAAAAGATGAAGAAGTATTATATAGGGAGTCTGATGAAAAGGAAGCGGATTATAATAACTTCTGAAATAGGATCAAAGTCGAACAAGTCCCTTTTTTTCATTACTTTAAAGCGCATGGTCCAACAGTCTCCTTTTTATTCTTCATCTTATCTTTTGGAATACAATATAGCATTATTACTTTTTCCATATTTTTCTTCAAAACCTGTTTAACTCTTTCACTGCCGATGCACGTGAGATGTTCCGTACTAAGAACAAATCCAAAATAATGACTGACCTTAGAAATGCTCATTCTTCGAGTAACTATTAGTCTAATAAAGATAAAATATATATTTATTTCAGCTGGATAAACTGTCTTTCTAATTGTCTCAATCTAGTTCAAATTTGTTTGTATCATGCATCGACTATATTTGATACTGTACTTTATTACCACTATCTTAGGAAAGTGATTTTGAAAAACCTCAGCTGTTTGGCATTTGACGTTAACCGAATTTGAGACCAAAACATAAAGACAAAGTTTTTTTTGTATTCTGTAGAATTCAAATAGACGATTTTTTAGTGGAAGTAATTCTTTTGTTTTTTTGAATTACGTAAAATTTTCTTCATTCATTTAACCGTGGTTCTTATGTAAAGCATCTTCTCGTCCTAAAATTTCAACCAAGTGACATAAAATCAAAATGAAATGCAATAATTGTGAAAAAAAATCAATTAAAAAAAAGGAAATGCAAACCGGAATTGTTGAGACTAAAGAATTGGTTTATCAATAGACATTCAACATCATTATTCACTTACTGATCTCTTATAAAAGCCACATTAGGATTGGTTATTTCTAAGGAGCTCAAATAGAAACAGATATAACGAAACATTTGATTGGGTTTTCAAAGCTATGTTAAATGATCATGCGAGACTTGGTTAGGAAGCAATACTCAATAATGAAATGATTTGTTTACGTTCTTGCTAATTATATTTTATTATTAATAAATAATCTCTTGTTTTCATTTGTGATAGGAGTCATAATGATTTGTTCTCCTCAGTTCGTAGGCCTTTTCAAAATTTTCAGAAGACTTTAAACTGTTTGCCTTTGAATATTCATTAAATTAGAATGGATGAAGGTCAGGACTGGGATGAACAATGTGTTTTCATTGCTACAGTTGTTATTATTATTCTGTGGCAATTCTTCGTCATCTTCGTTGTCATCCATTTTTCAAAGAGTATTGAAGAGAACATCTTCTTGTGGAATGGTAAGAAAGAACGACACTTCCTTCTCTTCCTGATTCTTCTTATTATCCTGTTGGAATTTAGTAACATTTTCCCAATCAATTACTTGCTTCTTACTGCATTAGGCCTATCTGAGGGACTTTGGCTCAAATTGATCTTTCCTGTCTTTAACACCGATCGTCTCAGGAGATCGCTGGCAACGGAGGCCATTGTGTTTCTATGTGTTATTCTCTGTGTTGAACTGCTGCAAATCCAGTGCTGCCCCAGATTCTTTTCGCAATCTTTTTTTCAGATGGCTCCACTATTTCTTCTCTTACTCAGTGTGGGTCAACTCAACAGAAGATTCGCTGTGGCTGATCTACTTGTGAATGTTTTATTAAGTACCATGACTTTCATTGACCACATCCACACTCTCCTCCTGGTTTCTCCGGCATTACAAGACTGCCTCACAACTGCTGTAAAGTTACATTTTGACAGTGTCTGGTTGTTTATTACTATACTTTCAATTTCACAAAGTAATGGTTAAAATGTTAGTTTCTTGTAAAGAAAAAACAAACAAAAGAAAACAAAACCTAATATAAACTCTTGTATTTAAGAAACATTGAAATGGGATTAAGACAATCTGACTCTGAAATGCAATACTTCACATTTAAATTTGAATAAAAATGTACTGGCTTAGACAAATGGTAGTAAAATGTCAAGGAAGAATGTGATTTGGCAATGTTCTTTTTAGTTCTGAGTAAATAATTTGCTTCTGAGTATATTAATTTTTATAATTTTATAAAAAAACAGAAAAAAAAAACATTTTTAATGTAAATATCAAATCGAACATATTATGAAAAGGAAGCATAAAAAGAATTAAAATATTTTTGTTTCTTTTTTATAGAAAATTCTAAATTTATGAAATTGATTGACTGATGCCTAAACAAACCACCAGTTATTATTAGTTACTTTTAATAAATTATATTATGTTCAAAAATTAAATGAAAATTGCGTGTTGGGTGTGTTTTTTAAATGAATGTTCAATTCCATGTTCTAAATGAATTAAAAATAAAAAAGTTTTGATTGATTTTATATCCGAATAAAAAATTACATAAATTGATTGTAGTGAATAGATTACAGTGAGAATGTAGATTGTAGTGAAAAAGTTTATTTCTCCACATGACTTACTGAAAGATTAAAAACATTTTCATCTCAAATGCCTCATCACCAGAGAGTTGTATCCTTAACTCACCTGGATACTTTAATTAAGATTAATTATTTGAACTGATCTTTTAATAGACACTTTAAGACTGTAAACGTTTTGCAACCGAATGTTATTATTCAAGCTTTTGTCAAAATTTGAATGAAATAAATGCAAAAGCAACTTTTTTTAAAAAAATTGCGTTTCTTACTGTAAAAAGTAGTATCGTTTATGTCACAAATTACTAGTAGATATTTTTAATTATCATATTCCTAATCAGCGACCTCGAAAATCTTTTGATAACCTTTTAAAAATAGATTTTCATTGCTAAATATACATGTAATTTTTTTCATTCCACTCAAGCCTGGCTTAAGGATAAAATTGTGTAGTTGTCTTACTATAGATTAGCGTAACTCCCTAAAACCAACTTTTTGGAAAAATTCGAAAATTATATTGAACATATGAGTTTCCGGGGAAATGACCTCTTTCTGGTCATTTCTCTGGAAATGGAAATAGTAAAAAAAAAAAGAAATTGCTATTACCCCATTTATTTCGCAATTTATCATCATATGTCTGACTTAACGGCTTCTTACCCTCATTAGACCTCATGGTAGTTTCATGACTTATGGGATAGACTTATATAGATGCATTGAAGATTTCATTTAATAATTTTTAGGAAGAAAATTGTCTGCTAAGAATCGTGCAAGGAATTTCAGATGGATTCCAAAAAGTTGGGCAATTTAATGAGTGAAAGTCTGTAAGTAAAGGAAGGTGAAAGATGTCTTAAGTACCTTACAAAAGATGTATGCATGAGATTTATAATGTCTTTCATGATTAATCGGTATACTTGTATCTTATACATTACAAATATATCCAATTAATCATGAAGACATTTTAAATATTTTGATTTTGGTTGAATTTCATTCTAAGGATTATTTGTAATTGATAGCAAATCGCAGTGTCATTGTGAAAATTAGAATTTTGTGAAATTCTGATTCATCTTCTAAGTCTTATTCTGTAATAAATGTTTTAATCTTAATCGATAATTAATTACAGTAACATAAGATTCTACTACATTTCGACTTCAGATCGCCTACATGAAATATTCATGTAATTCTAATTTTTGTTTTAGACATTTTAGGTTATAAGTCTTTTTCTGGGTTTTCTTAGTTAACATATAGTTAATATTATCGAAATTTAATACGAAAAATTACGGAAACGAAAATAATAAAGTAAACCCTTTTCCATATTCACAGTAAACTTGAAAGACCATTGAAACCAAAGTTTGAAAATAAAAATTCTCAATGCTCTAATCTCAACAAAATTCATCTTGTTTTAAAAATTTCAAAGATCGACTATTTAATAATTGGAAGTTGATTTGGCATTAAAAAAAAAAAGGAATTAATATTTAGAAAAAAAAACTCCGATTTATTTTTAAAACCTGCAAATACTATTTGTTTTGAACCTATCGAAGAAGATTTGTACTATTTATTTATTTATTTATTTATTTATTTATTTATTTATTTATTTATTAATTCATTTATTT
>JAFIDM010106682.1:0-10291 GCA_023159025.1 Thereuonema tuberculata | reverse complement strand
TAAAAACAACATAAATCTAAAAGAATTGATTGAATGCTATTAAATAGTGGCATTTTTCTTTCAAGGTGTTATTTGATATTTCTATATGTGATTGTTCAATACTAGTTTCATATGAATGGAGAGATTGCTAGAAAAATTCTAAAAATTCTTAAATTGTTATTCCAAAGAACAAGAGTAATATGCTTTTATTTAAAAAACAAAATCAATTTAATCCCAAGACTTTTTAAGTTGCTTTTGATTTTTATTTTATTGAAAAAAAATATTGATAATAAGTTTAATAGAAGTTATCTCAAAAGTTCCAAGATTGAGTACTTATTTTTAAAATATAATACTAATAAATAAATTTACTGTAGAACAATTGATTTGTGAAGAAATTTTCTATTTTGAAACTAAGGTATCCTTTCTCTGCACCATCATGTCAACAGTTCCCTACGCCTGAACATATACTGATCAGTGACCCAAAAATTTAGCTATTAAAAAAAAGCTGAAAATGAAGCATGACATTAAAGTTCTGAGAATACAATATAATGAATTTTCTGCTTCTGTAACATATATTTATGCAGTGTTTAATTTTTATTATTTTTTTTCCTTTACTTTGATATGGGATTTCTGTTTTATGGTATTTTATTAAACTTTTTATGATTCTAATTTTATTTTCCAGCAATGAAATATCGTACTTTAAGCATAATGCCTGTTGGCTGGCTATTGTATGAAATTTACAATTGCTTGTAATTAGCGATTTGAAGAATTAAAGAAAAAATATAGTACTCGAATCCTGTTACATAAAAATAGAGAAGAATAAAAAATAATTTGCCAGGGTACTTGGAAATGGAATTTTCGATTTTTCGATGCCAGTCTCTGCTTGTTAAGCACATACTGAGTACAGATTTCTGAAGTGTTACATTTTGACGGATAATGGTTGATACTAATATCTTAAGAATGTATGAACAATGCAGAACTATCAAAGAGAATTTTGAGCAATCCTAAACCAACGTCTTGCATTCTTAACATACAAAGAAATATTTTTTTAGAAAAACTCTATGCTAACAGAATTCTGCTAAAAATGATGAGTTAATAATAGTTTCACAAATATATATATATATTTAAAAATTTACAAAAATCTTCACTTGACAATTTATAAAATTCAGAAACTAACGGAAAGATAGTAAAAACCTACAAATACAGAATCACGCAAGTAAATATTTTCCCCTGGTAAAATTAAGCGAGAAAGAAAACTTGTTTTGTGTTTTCTCAAACTACAACTTCTTACATTTACTTTGTCATATATATATATATATAATATATTACATTAGCATTACATACCTAATAGATCTGTCTATATAGAAAGTAGATTTCAAGCTACATGGCAAAAAAACACATACAACACACACTAATTTTATCCTAAAAACCCTAAAATAAATTTTATTTAACTGGACTGATCTCTTAACTTGGCAACCGATTTTGTTGTTTGGTTTCGATTTCGCTAAAGCTTTAAAGAATTCTGCTAATTAATATTCCGCAAAGCGCCGAAGACTTATGGTTTCCTGTCCTTCTATTCTAACACATTTTCGCTGTTTGATCATAAGCGCCATGCTGCAAGCCACAAATCTCAATTTCCCTGGCTCTCTTTTTTCCCCTCTTCCTCCTTTCTGAGAATAATCGCTCCATGTGGTTGGCTGTGGAGGAGGCCAATGTGTTAGGGTTCCCGGCAGCCGAAAGTGGCTGGCGGAAGTAAAGTGGTTCATTTGAATCCCGAAAGCATTCCCATGCCGACAGGAAGCTGCTGCCAAGTTCATTATTAAAATTAAGATATTTAAATTCCAAATATACTAAATCACTAACCGTACTTTCATATCTTCTAACGTTGCAGAAGGAAAGCTAATTCGCCTCAGGTAAAAGTTCATTCGGTCGGTAATTGGAATCAGAAGGATAAAGACCGAATAATTAAAAGAGAATTAAAAGAAAATTATCTTAGATTTGCCCCTGTTATTTGATGAACTCTAATGGGCTTCGTTTTATCCACGTATTTCTATTACAGCAATTTAAAACGAATAAACGAACCAACAGTGTCGCAAACCTGCCCTTTTTATTTAAAAATCCTTTGCGCTTGCATTATTTCCTCAGATTTTCATAGATTCCGAAGCCTTTCACTTTCGAGAGTGCAATGGTACATTATTTGACTAAATACTGAAGGTCAAATTTGGTGACTTCATTTTCTTTCTTTCTTTTGCTTTAGTGAAAAAAGTTAAACGTTAAACGTTAAAATAAGTTCGTGAAAAACTCAAGTGGGTTTATAGTTATCTAAGTGATTTTTTTTTAAGGGAAGCGGGGAAATGGAATTTTTTGGAGCTGCATATTCTGTTTTACAATTTTTTATGCATTTTTTAGTTGTTTTTTTTAGAACATTTTCTACGTTATTTTGTTTTTGAAGGATTGGAGATTTTACTAACTGCACATTGCAATTTTTATAAGACTTAAGATAGAAGTGAACAAAACTGCAAAAGTAAACATGAATGATTGAATAAATAACTAAATAGTATATTAAAAAAAAAGTGTTTAAGTATCTTAAATAGCTTCGTAATTAGTTTTAGAAATTCTAATATTTATTTTTAGTTCCTGCCGCACTGTGGTTCAAATTGCAAACGCCATTTTAACATAGGCTTTTCAGTTATTAAAGAAAAAATGAAAATAAATTTAAAAATCAGTAAAAATAAATTGCGATTTTTTTATTAAAGAATGAACTTAATATGAAACTTTAATTTTCATATTAAACTTTTCATTAATTATTTGAATGTAATTTGTTATTTCAAAACATTCTTAAAATACATCAGATAACTACATAAAAATCAATTCAATTCGAGAAATATTATTTTTAGTAATGCTACTTTATTTTTCATCGGGCATTGTGGAACCAGTACTCTTCCATTCGAAAGCAATATCCAAACTTGTTTGTCTTTATATTAACCATGCGATGTCAATTTTGCCTGAAACCCTTTATCAGTAATTTTTGGCCATATCTAGGAAATTGGAAAAACCTTGTACTGGAATTCAATATTGACCTCATTTGTTTTACTGGTTCTAGTTTAATATTTAGGCTATCACCTTTAATGTTTGTTAGTCGTACGTAAAATGTCTATCGTATTTTAGTTTATGTGGAAGAAAAATAAGTAAAGAATATTCTATTAATAACCTAAGAATAAATCAAAGGAGTTTTTTCTAGTTGTGTTTCAGAAAGATTTAAGTGGTAATAAATTAAACAATAAAACTGCCATTAATATTATCGTTTTCAGATGTTCATTTTTGTATTTTATTACCGAGAATTTCAAATAAATTCACGGTTCGTGGCATATTCCTTTTTTTTTTTAGCATAACATCTTACTGAAGATTTTTCGATTTATTGTTTTGTTGTTGTAGCAATAGGCCATTTATACCAATTTGTACCTAAATAACAGTTTTCAAAGAATCTCAGACTAGCATTAATTTTTGACTCTGCTTTTATATTTGTATCCTAGTTTAATTTTGTCATTGTTGCGCACCATTGTTTAAAGGATGTTCCAATGTAGTGCTGACATCTGGACGCGATAGTATGTTTCTTCACGGAATATGGTGATTATGCTAAAGGAATATGGAACATGAATTGAATTTTTTCTTTTAATCTAAAATTAATATCTATCTCTAAAACTTTTAGGTAGGGATGAGAATTAATTATGGAATATTTTCATTCTTTTTCTCTTTACTTATTTTTATTATTTCGTTTGAAATTAAAATGCTGAACTGTTTTATTATGCTATTTTCTAACAAGCAGAAATAGATCCGAAACATATTATCTAATATCTCATTATCTTTCTCTCTTTTGAAATATTACGTTTAAATTTGAATACTTTTAATCGTAGTCGAGTAGAAAGGTTTTATGTATTCTTAAATCTTCTTAATTTGAGTTTTTGAAATTGATTATATTGTTGCACGAATTTTGATCTCCAATAACCAGAATGATTTAAACTAAAATGTTTAACGTAAAATGACTTTGTAAATAAAACAGAATAAATATCTTTGGATAAGGTTATTCTTTCCTTCTCGTTACAATTGACTGAAAAGCCATTTTAAACTGTTGAAATATAAGTTATAACACTATATATCAGAACTCTCTTTTTTCTGCCTTTTCCGACAAGGAAAGGACTTTTTACAGTCAATTGACGTTTTTTTCCAAGGGTATGTTTTCACGAACAAGTCAAGCGAGGCGACAAATTCATCACGAAGAACGCGTGACCGACTGTAGCAGCAGCTTTGAAAAATGTAGAGTGGTTCTATTAATAGCAACATTCGGGGCTAGTTTCACTTATTGGGAATATGCGATAAATCCTGGCCTGGAGGGCGAGCTTTGAGCTAACGCCTTGACTTTCGAGCGAGGCAGCTTCAACAGCAATCTTCACATTCCTAACTCAGGAAAGTCCAGGTTGTCGTAGCGCCATGAAATATGGGCAATGCATTATGCAGTACTTGGCACAGCGTGTAGCTTTCAATGGATTGCTTTAAGTTACTTCATAACACGGACACGAGAAGTTCTCTTGACATAATTAACTGTTAAAAGAAAGCAGCTCCACACAGTTTTCTTTGGCAGAATTTTTTAAATAGCTTATTACATATAAAAAAAATAAAAGTCTCTTATGGATGTATATTTCGATCCACATCCATCTCATCTTTGAAATAAAAATTTAACAGCAATAGAATGTTAGTAGTTCATCGACAAATGACGTAACTGATTGTTGATTGATTTACCAAACTTGATATGTGATCTAGTGGTCATCCCTTTACGTTCCCAACATTGTTCTTAACAATACAAAATAATAAAATTAAAACAGTAGGTGGAGAAACACATATTCTGAAGTAAGACATAAATGAGCAATAATTGTTAATTTTTATGACAAAATTTCAACTTTTCTACATTTGTTACAGATTAGTAAAGATTAAACTGTTTTTCTTTTGTAAACTCCTTTAGTCCTAAATCCTGTAGTTGAAGAAAAATTGCTTACGTTGTGATCCTGTAATCACAAGATTACTTTTGGAAGTCAAAATTTGTAGGATTCATAAAAGCCATAGTGACAGACAAATATTTATACAATCGTATTTACTGGATATTCTCAGCCCTTTACCAAATTCTACAAAACACGATCTCAGTTGCTGTTGATTATTCTGCCATTCACAAAACTACATCCGTTTCTTATTTGTATTCATTCAATCTTAAATATTAAACCCAAGTTTCTTTATTTAATCATACGATTTTGTAAGAATTGGCTATGATTAATAACAATAGTAAACATTTTACAGATAATAAATAAAAAGTAGCATTATGAATGTTAAACTTCTGTGAACTACTTAAAACTCTATGAGCAATGAAATATTACTAATCCTAAAATAATCTACATTTATTTCTTTCCTGATGGCTTAGGCTTCAATGTTCAAAGGTTAAAGAATTCTTCATAAATATTTTGCATCATTTTTTTAAAATTTTATTCTTTTTAAAATTGAACGAAGCTTTATTGTAAATAGAAACTAACTTACAAATCAGGATAGTGATAAAATTAATAATACGGATGATGAAATGTTTTTAAGTAAATGTACATTAACTGTTTAATAAAGTGTAACATAACGTTTTTGTAAACAATATGGCATTCGTACATTTACAGCACTGCTTTTTCTTTTGATGATGTCAGTTATATCTTCCTTAAAATTGTTGATGTTTGACGAAAAGAAAATGGGGAGTCTGAAGGACAAGTCAGGAAATACATGTGGTCAGTGGAATGAGAGTTTGAAATTCGTTTCCACGCCTCCGATCCTCTAACACTTGGTAAATCAACCAAGCAGTGTGCAGCGATGAATTTCCTTCTTCGTTGCTTGAAGGGACATAGTACATCACAACTTCATATATTATGGCTATTCTTTGGAATTGAATGGATGTAGAGGCTAACTGAATGTGGGCAAGACTTATATTAGATTATTTATAAGTTGATTGACTTGACTGACAATCATACATTTTGATGTGTCTCATAAAAGATACTTAATTGATTTTCGCTATGATAGAAAAATATCAAGAATTAGCGCTTTAGTTAAAGAAAATAAGAGTTCTCTTTTAAAATATATGTTAATAATAATTAACACATGTAATTACGATATACTAAGAATATAAAGTCTGTAAGATTATTAGATTATGATTATTACAAATTTCTTACACACAAGCTTGTGATTATTACAAATATCATTTTCATATAATCATTTTCATATATTAATACAAATTACTGTTAAATTTCACTTCTTACAAAAGTAGATTCTCCTTTCAAAGTCGTAGAAAAAGTAATAGCTCTTATAACAACAGTGTTACTAATTTTGATAACTTGTCCAGGAATACTTTAAAATATCGAACTAAAGGCGTTTTTTCTTACCTTTTATAAAATAAACCATTAATACACTTTGAAGGGTTAAATGTTTTGAAGCTATTGAGAACAAAAGTTGTAAACAACAACATTCGTGATGGCGCTAAATCACAAAGGAAAAGTCACATTGAGGTCTTCTTTTAAAGATGTTCTTGTTTTACATTTGAAGAACATCAACATGCATCGGAACATTTACATGAAATTTTGGTACTCAGAGAATTGTTACACAAATTTATGCTAATTTGTGACGACAAACTTCTTCATTCAAAGTAAAAATAAAATCTGGGTTTTTTTTTTTACCTTAATTTTTGGATCCCAGTGTAAATTAATGAAGATAATATGATGTAAGATAAAAAAAATCAATATTGACAGGTTTTGTTTTATTCCCTTTTGCAAATTCTAATACATTTTACCACAAAAATCAACCAACACTGCGCAGATTTTTTTCTAATTTTAATTTTGTCACCTCGCAAATTGATCCATGCACTTCACTGCTATCGTGATCTTCACTCTGAGTCTTCTGCATAAATTGCAATTACTGATCCTTCCAAAGTATGAAAACTTGAGTAAGAATATCTACCACGACAGAATCATCTGACTAAAACGTTAATCTTAAGTTACGATCTTATTATGTTTCGTTGACTTTGTTTTCAAACTGATTAAAACTTGTTAATCACTTAATGCTGTTTTTAAGAATGCTGAAAATGCAACATAACTACTACAAAAATAAAGTAAATGAAATATTCAGTGAAAAAATAATAAATCTATTAGAACTTTGGAACACTGAAAACTTTATAAATAGAAAAAATGTATTTAATTCATGTTTTAACATCTCAAATAGTAGACTTAATAAAAAATTATTTAAATAAAATATTTACTGAATTTTTACATGAAGAAAATTTCAATATATTCGAGTATTGAATTATCTTTGAGTTTATTATTTTGTTAATGGCAAAATGTCAGTGTTTTTCATAAAAATGAAAGATAATGGATACAATTTGGATGTAATACAAACATTAGGCTAATCTAATAGTAATTTTTGAGTTTTCTTTTTGTAAATAGGGATATAAATAACAAATTTCTGAAAGAAATTAATGATAATATCTACTTCGGTTCAAATTAATATTTTCCATAGAAAAAAAAACCCAAAAAAACAAAACAACAAACTTGATTAAAATAAAATGTTTGTTCTTAAAAATCATTGTTATGATTTTAAAACTAAGCCTTTCAGTTATCAACCAGGAAATGGTATGACACAAATAAGCCATTCTAGATATGTGTACTTCCGGACAAAATTGTGGAAATTGTTAAAAAACCCCAAAGGACTTAGATTTCTATTTCTGCAAGGATAATGTCAATTTATCCTTGAGTCGTCAGCGACATCTCACGGCAATTTTAAGTAATTTGGAAATTCAACTAAAGTTCAGTATTAATGGACTTTGCTCTTTTTAATTCAAATTCGCAATCATACAATTTTTTTTTAATTTTTAATTAATTTTTTTAGTTTTATATTTCAATTATTTTATATGTTTTTAAGTGATTTTAAAATTATAAAAAATTATGAAAGTTATAATAATAACAGATATGATAAATTCAAAACTTTCTAAAATAAAAAGGATTTAATATTGAGTCATAAGATAAATAATAAATTAGAAACAAACAAATCCTGTCTAGACGAAATTGAGTGACTTTACAGAATATCAGCATAGATGTATTTTGACGATAAAAGGCTGTAAATGGAGTATAGTGGCTTCTATTAAGTCAAAGAAAATGGCGACATTTAATTTAGGAGATACTGTTTTTCACCATAAACAAAAAGTACGCCTCTTTCTCATGTCTAGGCAAATTTTTAACTCGAAGTTAATAACAGTGCCCATAGGCTTAAAAAAAATTATTACATTTTAACACTTATACAGTTTTTAATATTTTTTTTTTTATTTTGAAGATTTTATGCACCTTCATTTATCTATTCATATGTATATACGCCTGTATCTTTGACGAACCTAAGTCTTATCCGAAACAATCTTGAAATCAGAATAGTTTGCACTTAATTTCGAGAGTTGCTATTCCATCAATTTTTGAAGAATATCATCGAAAGAAATTTAATGATTTTAAAAGATCTGTTTATATTCGAACATTTCAGATTCCTATCTGCAGTTCACGGCACATATACAGGAATCGCCTCCATATTGAATTTATGGGCTGAAGAATATTTTCAAAACCTAGATTTATCATGTACCAGAAGACTGATCATTGGCTACAACATATTATTATGACGTACATATGTAGATATTTCGTGATTTCATAAACTAACTTTTTTTAATTCCAAAGTAGGCTGAAATTAACTTTTTTAATAATTGCGGCAGATAGATATTGATAAAATCCCTGGAAAAGGCTGACGTGGACTGCCTTCATTGCATCAAGTATATAAATAAAGAATGTAAGGTTACTGCTAATTAACATTACATTAAGACAATGCGAAGAGGAAGAAAATGCTTCATGAATTTATAAATTCATTAACCATAGCTTACTAATAGCTTTTTTTTGTAAACCGTTTTCATTTTATTTTAAATTCAAAAGTTTTATTGCAATTTTTTTCTGTGGAAGAAAAATAAATCAATAAGATGAAATTAGATGATAATAGGAAACATTGCGTAAAAAGATAAAAAAAAAATCTATATTTATTGCTCGTCCCAAGTGGAGTCAAAGTTTGAATCTCTATTGGAAAATTTCGATAGTCATCAAAATTTATTTGACACACGATAAGAGTGAAAGTGGTAAAGTCAATGGAAGAACAGCACACTTGAGGCAGCTCTTCGCCTGATTTCGAAAATTTATACCATGCGCTATTGGACTAATTAAGTCCTTTAGTAGCTGAAGGGTTCTGTAATTAGAATTTGCATTAATTGCTACA
The DNA here is from genome assembly GCA_023159025.1 of Thereuonema tuberculata. NCBI lineage: Eukaryota > Metazoa > Arthropoda > Chilopoda > Scutigeromorpha > Scutigeridae > Thereuonema > Thereuonema tuberculata. Next base: position 949 of record JAFIDM010106682.1, on the reverse strand, counting down.
GCTGCGGCAAGGTGTTGGTTTGCTCATGAAAAATGGAATGCCATTAATGGTTTCAGAGTTGAACCTAAACAATATTTCGTAATCCACAGTGTGCTACATATGGAAGCATTGGAAAGCCATTTAGGCAACTCCATGTCAACAAGTGAGGATTATCAGTATCTGCTTTGCATATTTAAAAATGACGCTTACCAACATAGACCTTACTTTGTTATAGCAGATTCTGTTATTTTCGCTGTAACATCTAATATGTATATTGCTGTTTGTATTAATGTTATATAAATTTTTATTACGGCCTTTATGTTATTATCTACACTATTTACATTTAAATGAACTACTTTCTATACCATTTGCTGGAATTTTCCAACCTTTCAAAAAGGAATCTTTAATTTAGGAGAAGTCACGTCTTACAAATATCTAATCGAGTTTTTTATATATGAAATGAAAGGAAACATCATTTTGTAGTAAATAAATATATATACTAGCCGGGTACCTTCGTTTCGCTCCGAAGCCTTTACATACATGGCATAAAAATAAAACTGTATATTTAGCAAATTAATATTGAGATCGGAAAATATACGAGTTCGCGGCTCGATGTGGCCTTCTCCGGATAAGTCAGATGTATTGCAGGTTGGCCGCCAAACACTTCATGGTCATTTTAATGCGAAAATATAAATCCTTTTTATTCCCTATCCCGTGGGAATTTCGAAAAATCCGGCCTTATTCCTTCTCTACATCATAAAGGAAACCTCTGTGCAACATTTCAGCTTTCTAGGTCCAAGGGTTTGAGCTGGGTATTGATGAGTCACTGAATGAGTCAGTCAGGACTTTCCTTTTATATATAAAGTCAGTGCGGGGAATAATGATTCTCCCAGAATGCAACACAGCTTATAGATTGAGCTCTCCTGGCCGACCGCTAACATTGAAAGAGAAGAGAAGCGACCTCTTCTCT
>JAFIDM010106681.1:0-10291 GCA_023159025.1 Thereuonema tuberculata | reverse complement strand
GTTACCATTTATTTATTTCTTACAAGAAATTTATATTTCAATATTTCGATTTATTCCAAGCATTCTCTAATCTGTTTTTTTCTTTGACCATAGTTCGTCTGGGGTTTTACTGACATTGCAGTGCTACTGTACTGATATCGACGGAGAGAGAGCGTGTAGTCGTGAAATCACACTTTCAAATGCAGTTAAAGTTAACTCAATTGGCATTGTTTTCCAAATCAAAATGATTCTATATATTTCTTACAACATATGAACTATATTTGCTTTTTGTTTAGTTTTTCACACAAATTATTCGTTGTTGTCATTAAAATATAAATATTAATGGAAATAAGTTTCTCTTCTATCGATATCTGTTTTCTCAAATATATTCGTTTCATCAAACTGCCACTACATCTGTTCACTGTTTCAGGAAATTACAGTCACAGTTCCGTTGTAACTGTTAGTAACTGCGATTTTCTGATATCAGTGAAAAAAAGCGCAGTCCGTGAAATATCGCTCATCACTAACGTATGCAATATATTGGGTGAGTGCAAAAGTTCTACCCGTTTTTATTACCCATAAAGAAGATCATATAAACGCAAAACGAACAGTACCTATTATGGTGCAAAATACCCATTGCTATCTAGGACCTCTTGCCATCTTTCTGGTAGGAGATGAATCGCACGCCGGTAAAATTCCGGTGGTTTCGAGTTAAAAAAGTATTGGATGGCAGTTTTAGCTGCATCAAGATTATCAAAGATTTTCTGACTGAAGGAATTGTTCAACGCACGAAATAGGTGATGGTCAGTTGGTGCCTAGTCAGGAGAATAGCAAGGGTGGGGTAAAACCTCCCAACCAAAGCTTAGTAACTTTTGGCGAGTGATGATAGCAGCATATGGCCTTGCGTTATCGTGATCAAGGATAACATCGTGCCGATTGATGATACCTGGCCGCTTTGCTACCAAATTTGAATGCAACCTGTCTAACTATAGACAGTAGAAGGCAGCATTGATGGTTTGGTTGAGTGGCAGGACCTCCCAGTGAATTATCCCCTGCACAACCCACCACACACTCAATAACATCTTCTTGGGATGAAGTTCAGTTTTCGAAGTCGATGCAGGCGGATCAGAAGGGCGACACACAGTCCTACGATGCTTTACGTTACGGTACATAACCCACTTCTCATCTCCTGTCACAATTCGTGTCACGAATGGATCATTTCTGTACCGGGAAAGCAAGGAAACACAGGTGGCGATTCGGTCATTCCGTTGCTTAGCTGTCAGGTTATGTGGAACCTAACGATCCAACTTTCTCGTAAAACCCACTTAACCAGCCGTCTGTCGACCTTTGTCCGGTGTACGTTGAAGGTCTCCGCTAATTCTTGCACGGTTGTGTTCGGGCTGTTCCTTATGGCTTGGTCAATATCGTCCTCTCCAACGTGTGATGGCCGTCCACTCCTAGCCTGATTTTGGCAGCTTCTGTCTCCTTCCCTAAATTTACGAAACCATCGACATGTGCTTTCGTCTATTGAATCCTCTCCATAAACTTGAAAAACATTTGTTCGATATGCTGCGGCTGCCGTACTCTTGTTATCGAACTCGTATAACAAACAATGTCTTATATGCTCCTTCTCGCTTTTCGTGTTACACCCTCTGATATTTTTTCGAGATGATCAACTTTGTGAGACACGATGCATTTATATGTGAGGCATCCAGACGTTTGGCAGACGATTTGCGTCATTACAATATCATGTTTGAGGGCAATTCTATTGCAAATTTTCGTATACAAAAATTGTTAAAACTGCACTCACTTAATATTTATATTATAACGGTGCAATGGGAAGGTAATATTTGGATATCGTCTGATGTTTGTTGGGCGCTAACCGATAATTCGTTCGGTAGAGTTCCTTACTACCCCCTCCAAACTCATTACAGCCCGAGGTAACTAGCTCAGTAAATCTCGCGGGCGCAGGGGTCCACACTTCCCGTCCACGTATAAAGAGGCGAAAACACTTTCACGACACAAATAAACGTAACAATTTTATTCAACACTACAAAATAACAGATTCCTTGTTCTAAAGGCAATAACTTATGGGCGAAGCTTATGGCTTATTACTTCGATTGAACTGAAATTAACTAAATAACTGAACCATTAATAAAATTAACTTCACTTAAATTTAACACTGTTCTTTATGAGTCGCACTGCACTAACGATTGGATAGCACTAATTTGAGTTAAATAGCTTACTGACTTGCGTAGCACGAATTTGAGTTAAGTAGCCTACTAAATTTCGTAGCACTAATTTAAGTTAAGTAGCTTACTAAATTGCGTAACACTAATTTCTAACGGTTGCGTCACTGATAGGCTGCGTAACACTAATGACTTCATAAACGGAAGGGTTTACTCACTGGCACTGAAATCCCGCATGGGTGTACACATGCGTTTAAACACACACACATATAATTTACAAGACTTTTCTTTTGTAAATTACTTTAAGGTTAATTTGTGAGAAATTCCATTCACAAATAAACTGTGGGGTTTAAGGCTTCCAGGTTGCGTATTTACAATAACTGTATTTTAACATACCCTACGCCGATAACATGGGCCGAGCCGACATAGCTTCGGTCGCCAAATCAAACGAGGAATGCGGCTGCTAACTGTCGCACACAGCTCGGGTACTTTTTGACCGCTTGAGCGAGGTGAGACAGCAAGAGACAGATTTTCTGTCCGCATGACATTAAATAAACTCAACTGACCCGCCGATACTACATCACTGATTCGCTGACCTATCAGATAGGATAATCACCTATCTAACCTAAGAAGGAAGATTACGTCATCTGAGGTGATAGGGTCAGTTTATCCAATGACATGCAAATTCACCAAACAATTCCAAATATGGAATGATGACTCATGGAAAATTTCCAAGAAGTAATTCTTCCAACTGAAATAACTTAATTTAATTCACAGCAAAAAGAAAATTAATTCTTATTTTAAAATTAAATCTAATCTAAGCTAAATTAAGCTTAAATCCTTAAATATCTTAAAATTAGTCTAAATTCCTAAATCTATCACATTAAATTCCAACATTTTAAAATTTAAAGATTTACTTCCTAAAATTCTGACTTAAACTAAATTAATGCCTAAAATAAAATAAAATGACTAAAACTAACGCTAACGAAGTCTTTCCGCCATTAAATTTACAAAACAATGATTCGAAAATTATTTTTCTTAGTTTACATTTCTTTGACATTTGTAAAGGCAAAAAATAATATAACTAAAATTCTAATATTTCGATTATTACAATAATTGACATATGTGAGTGTTGTCACAATATATATATTAAATAAAGTTACATATTTTATATTTTCAATAAAAATCAAATCATTTTACTTAAATTTTAATAAAAACGTATATTTAGAAAGAATATATATATATAACTTATATATATATAAGCCAGACAGTGATTCGTCATTTGAAACACCAATATCAAAAAAACTAATCACTGTTTTAGAAATGCCAAAATCAAAAATACAAACCACTGTTTCCATGGAGATATAATTTAATTTTCTAAAACAGTGATTAGTTTTTTTGATATTGGTGTTTCAAATCACAAATCACTGTCTGGCTTATCATAGATTTAGTAATATAAGTTAATTTTTATTCTTATATTCTACATTTCTTGAATTCTAAATTGCAATTGATTAATTGAAATCTTTGCATTACGAAATTTGAAGACCGCCAGCTTCAAGTTTTGTTTGTTGGATTATATATTGTAACGGCTCAAGCTTGTTACATATTTTCCCATCCCTTTCGTTTTCTTTCATTTATTAAACATTTATTAGGTTTTGGAAATATCTACTCATTTATTTCTCTCTCCAATCCTTACCACAAACGCTTCTTTGTCTTTTAAAACCAGTTGTCTTCCAGATGCGCCCTCCACCTGGAGTCCATCTTGTCTTTTCTTTGTCTTTGCTTTATTGCTTTCTTTTGTGCTCTTCTTCCCACCTTGCAGCCGGTTAACAGATGTCCCCCTGTGTGACATCACTCCGAGAGAACAGGACTCTGAAGGGGAGAAGAAACATAGACACAGATTGGGCAGGGAGCCTCCGAAGAGGGCAGGCGACCATTAGATATTGCTGCCCCTCGGACGATCGACGCCAGGTAACCCATAGCTAAACAAAGCTGCTCGGCTCTTTCTTAGCTGCCGTCGGTCCTTCCTGTGCAATTCGAGGATATCGTTGCGCCAGCTTGAGCGTTCTGCTGAATCCTCGAGATTGCATAGTAAAAGGCTTAGCTGTAGAGAAAATTAGCAATTTCGTCTGAATCCTGTTCCCATCCCCGATAGAGCAAGCTGAGGACCACTGGAAACCCAGGAGGCAAGACCAAACTGCAGTGTCGCGGCTACAAAGATTATCGTTGCGCCAGCTTGAGCGTTCTGCATGTCTTTGGGCCGGGATAACAAGGAAACAACGTCCCCCTCCTTCAGGTCACCTGCATCCGTCGGAAATTGCTCTTAGGATACTTAAGGAATGCGGATTACATTTAGAACTCTGAACTCTTTCATCGATCCAGATTATCATGTGAACTGTTCGTGAACATTGATAGGCTCTGAACTGTTGAGTCAACTAGAAGTGTGAACAATATATTTATCTTAGCGTTATTTTAGTGTGTGTTTGTATCTACGACTTCCTTTGGGAAAACCCCGGGGTAAGATTTGCTTATGTATCTTGTTTATTTATCCACACTCACTATAATCATCTATCAGTAAATATATATATATTCCTTATTAAATGTGTTATATCTTTACCCAAGCTAGTTATCCCGCCTTTTCTATTTCTATTTATTCATTCAGTTATCTCTGATTCTTTTTGACTCTTGCACGGGTTGATATAAGGGGAAGAACCCGTGCTGAGGGCTGGGAGCCTCGGGCAAGGTCGCGCGAACAGCCGGTGAGTCTGAGTGGGGCCTCGCTGTTTGTAAACAAACCCCTCCCCACATGCCTCGCAGGGAAGCGCCGGCTCCCCTTATGTAATCCTTCCCTCTTTTATTTGAAATTAATTCTCGAAGTAATTAAAAGGGCCCAGCTGCTTCGAAGAATTATGGCTTCTCCAATGCGTAAAACTCTCCCTCAACCCTTTCACTCAAATGTACGCCATCAACCCACGGCAAGGCGTCACAATATATATGGGTAGTTCTACAAGAATTGGGTAACTTTTTGGAGGAAAACGTGCCAATACTTTATTTATATTAAATAATGTGTTTTAACATAGAGTAGGTGGGAAATATAATCAATATACTGTTCCAGAAAGGAACAGTCACTTTATTCAGTATTTTCGAAGTTATTTCAGTTTTTCAGAAAATTACCTCCAGGGAACTGACGGGTAGACCAGGGGACTGACGAAAAAATACGTTTTATTGAAAATAGAAATGCTTTAAATCATTAAAATCATTAAAATCCTGAAATTCATTAAAACAACATCATAATCAGTAATTTTTGGTACATAAAATAACTTTGTCTCTTACATATTTAAAAAAAAAAGTTTAAAAACAATCCTGTGAAGTTCGTCAGAACAATTACAAATAATTAAGAGCATTGGCATTCGCACTTGTACTAAAAGATTAAAAATAGAATTAGATTGTCAATAGTTATAATAATAATAATAATAGACTTCACAAGAACACTTATGCGCAACTGCAGAAGGCTGTGGTACTCAACACTACACGCATAGTTAGGAAATTTATGGACACAACCACACATCCCTAATCATTCTCGCACACGTCTTTACACTTGGCAGTATGTGCTTTGGTCCTTGACCCGCCATATTGTTTTTGCTGGGGAAACCCAAGGTTTGAAACATACAAACATAATAATAATAATAAGCCCCCATGGACCCTACCTCCTCGCGGTGGGGGCGGGAACTACACTAGCTTTAGGGTAGGCTAAAGGGTCCAACCATCCATGATCAGAACTCGTTCTAATATAGATCATGCTACATCGGGTGTGGCGCAGGATAAAGTCACCCGCGTTCAGGGGTTAGGCAGAGGCTTCCGTTCGAAAAATGTACTACAGTCTCCCGCAGGTGGTGGTAGAGAAAGTGGCACCCCATCCTGTAGTATGGCTACCACAATGCCTGGGCAACACCATCCAGCCCGAACAGTCGGAAGTGTTTTGTCTGTGTCTGAGCAGGCGACCACCAAGACTGGGAAACCACGCCAGCGCATCAAATGGTCATCGCAGATGAACCAGGATCTTATGCGCGACTTCTTCACTGTTACAAAGTTAGGTACTCAACTTACAGGATACAGACAGGCACTACACCAAGCTTTCACCACACGCTATCCATCGTTAGGGCTTAGCGAACAGCGGGTAGCGGATCAGCGACGTTCAATTGTAGTAAACAATCTTATTCTCCCATGCATACTTGCACAAATTAAAGAAGAAGTCGCTGAATGCAACCACAGGACACCAAACCACACCCCACCAGAAGACACCATTATGGAAAACACAGAAACAATCTCTACCCCTCAGTACATATGCCCCAACAATACAACTAATGAAATATTATGTGCAGCTCATGATCATTTCTAGACTGCACTCGCACAATACACAGGCACAGACCCCTCACTCAGGCCGCCACTCCCCAAAGTACACACATCAAAACAACTCGCCACAGTCTTATACCATCTCAACACACACACTATCCCACAACACCTTGACAACATCCAAACATTAGAAGACATACATACAACACTCTACTGTGCCGCACAGGGAACCATTCGGGCACTTGGAATCAAACAACACAACATACCGCCCACTGCATGGACACAAGAATTCATCCCCACTTGGAGACGTCGCCTTGAGGGCCGCATCAGCGACCTTAGAGGAGACATAGCCAGGCTCACACAATACTGTGCAGGAAACAAAACAAAGAAACTTATCTCCCAAGTTAGAAAGATATTCAAGCACATAAATACTCGCCCTTCACATTCAAATCATCATAACCAGGTTCAGGAACATCCCGACACACTAAAACAAAAACTCAGTGCACTTGCAAAAAGATTACAAAGATACAAACAGTGCACTCTGCGCAAACAACAGAACAACACTTTCCAATACAATGAGAAAAAGTTCTACAGATCCCTTACATCTTCCTCTACTACAACTAACACAAACACTCCCAACAGCGAGGCTTTACAGGAATACTGGTCGTCTCTGTGGTCAAACCCTATCCCCCACAATGATAAAGCACCATGGATCACAGAGGAACAGCAACTCACTGAACACTTACCCTGCATGTCCTTCCATGAGATTACTCTCGCAGACATACAGACAGCACTAAAACATGCACACAACTGGAAGGCTCCTGGTGCAGACGGAGTCCAGAACTTCTGGATCAAGAGGTTCACGTCCCTGCATGGAAAACTAGCGCTTACACTCACTGACATAATCCAACACCCAGAACATATGCCTCGTTTCCTCACACAGGGTATCACATACCTACAGAGCAAGGACACTGAAACAGCGCAACCTGCAAACTACCGCCCAATCACTTGCCTCCCCACACTTTACAAACTCCTCACCTCCTTCCTCGCAGACAAGATCTTCACACACATCGAGACATATAACATTCTTTCCGAACAGCAGAAGGGCTGTCGCAGGATTTCCCAGGGTTGTAAGGAGCAACTCCTTATTGACTCTGTAATCCTGCGCCAGGCACGCGCGAAGAATAGGAGCTTATATATCGCATACATCGATTACAAGAAGGCATTTGATTCTGTACCTCATTCCTGGCTCCTACACACTCAACACAATTTTTTAATTGATCAGATCAAAAATAAAAACATAAACTGAAATTTACAATATAATTAAGTGATCGAAAATCTTTGAATCCTTACTGTCAATGCAGCTGAAATTTCGTTACGTGGCGCAAATATTTCGTTTCCGTTTGATTTACTTATGGTTTTTTAGTTTTTATTCGATTCTAATAAACTTTATTTTTTATCTTTATTCTAGATTCTAAGGCATTAATTCACTGGGAAGATAAATTCTGAAAAACGGCTCAAAAGGAATTGATTGCTTTGCTTTTACCCTTGAAAGGGTTCGTTTTTGTTTTTTTTTCTTGTGGTAACCAAAGTGCTGCGCAAGGTTTTGTATTCATATTTTGTTGTTATTACAATTTGAGACCAATGTTCATTTATGACATCTCAAGACAGCCTGGCGATCTTAACTTGACGATCACGAGTTGAGAGGAATCAAAATGAACAAACAGGTCTCATAACGGAAGTGTCATAACGTCTCATGAAGTGCTAATGGGAATGACAAATGGAATCTCCATATTGATTCCGACGTTTTGTCGTAGATACTATTTTTGTTTTGCTAAAATAGGCTGAATTAATCCCTCAATCTATAAAAAAATTTCTCTTTCCTAGATGATAAGTACCTGTTTCACACCTTAGTTTCCTAGGCTACTATAAACCACTATCACGAACTTATCAATTAAAAAACAAAATATGATGAGTGATCTTTCCCTACAAGTTCGACTATCCGGCGGAAACGGACATGCTGCTGGCGGTTTGGCGTTGCAGTCTCTCCTTCGATTGTTGTAGGCGCCGTAATTCTTCTTCGAGCTTTGCTTCTTCATTTACAATTGCCGTATGGATCGTATCCATCTTGCTTTGAATGCTGTCCGTAATGTTTTCGTTGTGTAGAAGATTCTTCTGCAATTTGCACATTGCTTTCGTATCTTTCTCCGTCCTCGATTTTCCTGGGAATTTCGTATCGTCATATTTTGCCTCCATGTCGGACACAAACATCTCCATGTTTATCATTTCATTGTCAATGGGCTTCAACTGTCCGAAAATGTTGTCTAATGAGACATCCATTTCTTCAATCGATTTCTCAACTGGAGTCATGGGAGCCGACCTGTCGCGTCTTTGTTCTTTATTAGGGTTTGAAGCAGCCATTTTGCAGACTTCTCTCTTGCCACTTCGCCTTCCTCCCGAAACTCAATGTAATGTAGCCCCATCAGGCGTTCGGACTGGGAATTCGAGAAAATAGAGGTGATAGGAAAGTGTGGGGAAATGATTACAAGTGTTTTTTTCTGAAATGTGGATACTTTGCTGTGGTATTAAAATAAGACATTAGCCTCGTTATTATTGGCAATTACTTATTTGATTCTACACAGCTGAATTCTACAAAATAAGACCTTATCAAATTCTCTAAAAAAAAAAACCTTGCAAATTTTTAAACATCATCATCTTCTCAATATCACAAAATAAATGTAAAATTAAAATACATTTATTTACAAAGCGAATTTTCGAAGAGACATTTCACTTCTCTTCTTTTTCAAGCTACAATAATATTATTTATAACAAATATGGGAAAAGTGAAGCAATGATAGTTACAACATTCCATTGTAGTAACAAATCACTTCAACAATTCATCTCATCAATTCTCACCTTGTTGTTACATCGAGATTGTCTAATCAAATCCCTATCATGTTTACAATAACATTACCAACCTCAATACCATTGTTTCTATTTATATTTCTATCCTTAGTATTTCTTATGTTTCTATCTATCTTTATTCAATATTATTATTACCATTATTTATGTATATAATATTACTATTATTATTTTGGAGAACTAATTGCAAATTTGTAAAAAAAAGACTCACAAAAAAATATTATCATTAAATAAAATCGATAAAAAAAACCATATAATATTTTATTGTTGATGTTACTCACACATTGCTATTATGGTTATAACGAAATCACATTTTTATTCAAAAAAGGAAAGATTTGAAGGTTACAACGCTAAAGCAATATTTTCACTTTCGAAAAATAAGGCGCTTCTGTTAAAGCGTGTCTACATTTGTAAAAAAGTTTTTAAAAATAAAGTTTTTTAATGAAAACATTAATTTTAAACAATTTGTTTATTTTTCGTCATTAGCGGGGAACGTAATCTTCAAAATGATGCCTCAATCATTGATTTTGATGAAGTAGTAAAGGAAACATAGCGTTCCGACAAAAAAAACCCTTTGAGAAATAATATATAATGATATTAAACAAAAAACACAATATCTCCATCAAATAGTTTATTTAAAAAACTGCGAATTTTCGGGATGATAATATTGACGCCCATCCCTTCTTCAAGCGAAATGAACAGTAAAATAATTCTTCGGAATAACCAAACATACAAAATAGTAATAAACATGTTGAAACAATTCATAATTAAATTAAAAAAGATTTAATTAAAAAAGATATTAAAAAAGTTGTAAATATTGACGAATTTCATTATTGAAATGTTTTTTT
>JAFIDM010106680.1:0-10292 GCA_023159025.1 Thereuonema tuberculata | reverse complement strand
ACCCCCCCCCCTCCCCCTTTTGACCTCGCGTAATTAATGGACGATCCCTAACAACACAGTATACAAAAAAATACAAGGTAAGATAACTTATTGAATTTGAAAACACACACACACACACACACACATATATATATATATATATATATATATATATATACAAACATAAATAAATAAAAATGCGAGACAATGGCAGCATTCTAATATTTTTATTTCTTCCAAATATTCATTGGTTTTTTGACCCATCCTGTTTTGAAGTATCCACAGGTAATAAAAGCTGATGTGGGTTGAGTTTTCCTCTCAATGGCCAAACTTTTCTCAAAGGAGCTCGATTGGATTAATGTGATTGTGATGATTTGAACTTGTCAGTACATAATATTTTATGCTATCCTTATTCATTGTGTTCTTTTCTGCCACTGCAATATATCTAATAATGACTTCTTCACAGCAATATATGCAGCATCTCAATTTCGCTGTAGAGATGCTTATCCTGAATTTATTTCTGGTGTGATGAGTCTTAAGCATATTGTAACAACCAACTGATAGTTTTCTGAAGTTGTCTTTTAAGGCCTTCCATTTCCTTTTTTGTTTTGTTTTTTGTTTTAATAAAGCTGCTTATTGTTTTAAATTTCTTATTTCAACAGTTCATTGTAGTATCTTCAATTTGGAGTTTCCTTCTGCTTAATTTCTATATCAGAATGGTTTTTTCCTACAGTTCTTTTGTCTTCCCCATATTTCTGATTTCAATCTTAAGCAAATAAAAATATAAGTGGTGATGGTTGGATTTAAAATGTTTGCTAGTTCAAGATGAGTGTTTGCTTTATTTTTAGCAATGTTTTATTGTATGCTGAGTTCTCAGGAAAGCCTGTAATAAAATGATGCACTAAGTTTTATATAATTGGTGGCTTTTTTTTTTTCACTCAAAAACTGGTGGACAAATATTTTTGATTTGCTACTTAAGAAATCTTGTGTAAAAACTATAATTAAAAATTTTATTCATAAGCTGATGAAGGCTTTGAAAATATGAATTTTTTTCATTAATAACAGAAACTTACTTTCATTTTTAGATCAACAATATTTACAGCAGATGACTGCAAAAATGTTATTTTAAAGCTTTCCTTTGCAATTAAGAAAAAATATCTACATTGCTGTTCTAATTCAATTATAGTTCAAATGGCAAGCAAAGTTTGACATTTTATTCCTTAAGTTACATTTTTCTAAGTTCGTATTGAGACCCAATCTTTTTGGTGCAGGGCTCTTTGACAGCAGTTTCAATTGCACACATGAATATGATATATGGGTCATTCCTTATCAAATCATCCAGAAATGTTAGGAAATGACACCAACCCTCACAGAAAACCTTGAAATTTTGTGTAATTTAAGTTTATAGTCAATCCATTTGAGGAAGGCAGTCCCCTCAGGCGTTGGGACTGAGAACTTGAAAAAAATAGGGGTGAAAGGGTATCAGGGTATTGTTACGGAATTAAAAATGGCCTTATGTGATCCTTTTTGTAGTATTTTGAGAATTCAGCTCTTCGGAAATATAGTTATGTAAAGCCGATAATAACGAGGTCAAGCTCTGCCAACACTGTTGTAATCTTTCCTCCCTACCCCCACTTACTTTATACCCTTTCTCCCCTATTTTTTCAAGTTCTGTCCCAACACCTGAGGGGACTGCCTTCCTCAAATGGATTGACTGTACCTAGATATATAAACATTTCCAAAATTTAAATGTTGCAGGTTAACTACTTTTTCAGTAATGATCTAAAGTAACTTGGATCCAGGAACTCGGGTGTTCCATGGACGAGCTCCTTGATAATTTATAAATGCAATAGTTCCTATAGTTTTTGCAGTAGAACCTTGATTTTTTTTTTTTAAATTAAAGAGGAAGGTTTATATTTTTATGTTCATGCTCCATATATTGAATAGTCATAAGTTTGGTTTACTATTTTTTTTTTCTAAAAAAAAACAAAAAAACATTCTTTTAAACAAAGTCGATACATGGGAATTATAATTTTTTTAAGGTATTGCCCCCTCATATATTCCTTTGAAGGTTTTACAGCATTATTATAAATCTTTCTTTATTTCACACAAAAAAAAAAATGAAGTGTGGAAAAAAATGCTATTTAAAAAAAAAATTAAATTGGTAATTTATGATGACCCTGTCGCCTGTAAAGTGAGCATCAGCAAAAATACTATGAACAGAAGCGTCTTGTTTTAAGTAATTTAGCTGAAATGTACTCTCTATATAAAAAGAAGTATCCTGAAGACAAAGTAGGATTTTCAAAATTTGCTTCTCTCCGACCGAAACAGTGTATACTCGTAGGATCATCAGGAACTGTATGTGTCTGCACTTACAGCCAAAATGTTAAATTGCTTCTAAATTCCATTTCTATTAAAGTAACATACCATGATCTCATGAAAATAATAACGTGATATAAACAACAGTCTGTATGCTCCGTCTGTGAGATAAATGCCCCCCCCCCCCCCAGTTCTTTACTTCAAATGCACTTAAAAAATGAAATAGAAGACTTATCCTGATGAGAGAGTACAGTACAGTCAATTGGTATTAACAGATAGAGTGGTGATTTGAACATTTACAGTCATTCTATCAGAATTCTGCAACTCACTAATTACTAAAATTGAAAAACTTACTCCATACTCGTTTATTGCTCAAACACAGTCTGATTATCTGAAAACGAAGAAAGAAACGCTTGATAAAGAAACAGTGTTAATTTTAATGGATTTCAGTGAAAATCTCAATTTTGTTGTTCAAGATGAAGTACAGGGGTATCATTGGAACAATGGTAGCTGCAGTCTTCACACTGTTGTTATACATTACAAAAAAGACCAACAGTTGCAAGCAAAAAGTTTTTGTATCATTTCTGATGATCTAGAACATGATGTGGCCCTGGTATATCAGGCTCAGAATACTATTGAATTTTTTGAAGTTTGAATTTCCTGAAATTCCCCTTGCTTATGCTGCTTATTTCACTGATGGATGTACTGCTCAGTACAAAAATTGTAAGAATTTCAGAAATATCTACAACCATGAACATGATTTCAATGTAAAGTGCAGCTGGTCTTTTCTAGCCATGAAACTTACAAGGCTATTCAGTTCTCTGTTTCAAAAGATAAAATGATACAAGTTAGAAATTTTCTTTTCCCGCGCTTTGAAAGTGCAAAAACAGTTCCTGGAATACGATCTACGCATCACACTATCACCAACCAAGATTGGAGCAAAAACGCTAAGCTGTGATACTGATTTTAGTATCATGCATGATTTCTTTGCACTAATGCCAGAATGCTCTGGGCAGCCCAACTGCTATGTTGTATGTGCATATGACTGTTCTTGGTATTTGGGGATTGTTGAGAAAGTGAATGGTCAAGATGTTGCAGTAAGATTCATGGACCATCCCCGTCCTTCTATTGGCCTGATAATGATGTGTGGGTCGTCTCATTCTCTCATATTCTGTGAAGTTCATATCGCCACAGCAACTGGCCATACTTATTCTCTAAGCAAAGAGTCTTCAAGATTGGTGGAAGAAAAGTGGTCCTCGTACCAAAAAATATTAAATGTGAAGCATTAAAGCATCTGTCACATGGGGTAGTTCCAAATGAACTTGAATGCAGATTAAGTATCAGCATTTTGTGTAGTATTGATTTTTGAGAGTGTTCAAATACTATAAACAAAACTCTAGGTATCATTGCATTGAGTTAATTCAGTTATGACACAGAAGTTACCATTGTAACAAAGTTAGTGGTCATATCTTATGTAATGTGCGAGTACATTTTATAGTTTGTAGTTTTGTTTTATATTGCAATTTTTGATGCATTTGTATATTTCTATGCTCACTTGAGTTGTTAATGTTTCTTGGGTAGTTAACAGATTGTATTTCTATTAAGGATATTGTGGGAATGTTAATGGCTGAATGGAAATGTTCTCAAAATTCACAACGAAAAATTTGAGAGTACCATTCATTTCTCAAAACTGATTTTTTTTTTGTGATGAAACTTTACTATTTGTAAATCACTTTCTAATTTTTTCAATGATTTTAAGAGGGGGGGGCAAATGTCCAATTTTTTTTTTTAATTTAACCAAAAAACAATTAAAACAAAATTTTATAAGGCCAATTCTTTCATGTTTTCGTAAACTACATATCAGAAAGCATATTCAGGGAAAAAATTGTCAGCCTACTTGTTTCCATTTAAAAACTGCATCCAATTTTCAAATTTTCACAATTCCCTTTGAAGTTCCACATTGCATCAAACTTTCTGCAATTACTACCAACAGAATGTATATTGTAACGGTACCAGGGGTCGATTGGTATTTTGGGGTGTTGTTTGGTTAGTTGTTGGGCGCCAACCGAAAGTCCGTTCGGTAAAATCCTTCTCTACCCACTCCAAGGTCTCTACATGCCGGGTTAACTAGCGTCAGTCCATTCGGGGCGTGGGGGAGCCACACTTCACGTTCCCGGGTAAGAGGCAATACACACTCACAGCGCAGGTTTAATTCAACAATTTTATTTGACACTAAAATAATATATCACTTAAATTGATGGTAATAACTATCGGCAAAGCTATGGCTTATAACTTCATAAGTCGCGTGGTTAAATCACTAACGCACTGAATAAATAAAAACTCGCACTGATAAAATAAAGCTCCCTTCACTTAATTGGACTCTCCTTTGACGGGTGGTCGCACTGACAAATTGTGTAGCACTAAATAAATTTGACGGACACTTACTTTGTCGAAATCACTGAATTTGCAAGGTTTGCTTTTGCAAATTGGTTGCGATAATTTCACTCACAAGTATTCTTAGGAACTTTAGGCTATCCACAGTGCCTGTCTAGCTAAAATAACTTATTTTTAACACACCTATTCTGACAAACGTGTGAGTATGATTTCTGTTGCCAAGAACTAAAGGTGCGGCTGCAAGCTATCGCAATACGGAGATCGATGTCTAAAATGCATAGTATCCACAGGTTAACGAAGCATAGTATCCATAGGTCGGCGAAGCAAGAGAGATTTCTCTGAAACATGCGGTTAAATAACCTCGACCGTGCCGCCAGTGTGACGTCAGGCTTTTCCTGTCCACTAAGATAACAAAACAGCTTATCTGCCCAAATAAGGGAGATTACCTCATGTGAGGTGATAATGATAATTATCCAATGGGATGACAGTGCATTAAACGATTCCAAATATGGAATGCTGATTTCATGGAAATTTCCAAGAACAGAAATTCCCCAAACTAAAAACTAAATTCAGCTAATTTAAAGCAAAGAGAAAATTAAATTTAAATTTAAAATCCTTAATTAAATCTAACTTAAGCTAAGCTAAAATTATTCAGTTGCCTAAAATACTTAAATTCCTAACACTAAATCCTGATATCTTAAATTAAAGATTTTACTCCTAAATCCTGGGCTAAGCTAAATTAAAGTCTAAATTAAAAGATAAAATAAAATAAAATCACTGACAATAACTAAAACTAAAATAACGAAGTCTTTTGCCATTAGCCTTTACAAAACAATTATTTTGGAATTATTTCTCTTAACTGACATTCCTTTTATCTTTATAATAATAATAATATTAAATTCTAATATTTCAAATTACAATAAATCGACATATGAGTATTGTCACAATATAAAGCAGTAAAAATTGGCAAAAATTCATGAAATTAAGTATAATAGCAGTACACAAAAGCTCAGTTCTCAACTAGAAAGTGGGTGTCCTGGCCTGGATGACTTGACGTGGAATGACCCATATGGCACTTGCATTGGTCATTCAGCACTTTTCAGCAAAACATGGTGATGCACACATCAGCTGAGGCCAAGTTAATTACTAGCTACCAATTTCATTCATTCAGTATGTTTTCAGCATGTGCAGTGAGTTTTGGGACTTTTTGTATGTACAGGTAAAAAAAACAAACAAACAAACAAAAGATGTGCATCACTTTTTTTATCCCTAACCCACAGTTTGAACAGGACCTACAGTACTATTTACAATTTTGCAAATTAATTTTGATCCTTCATTTAGGCAGTATATTTAAAAAAAAAAGCATAATTATTTTACTAAAATGAAAGTTCTAGATAGATCTATGAAGAAAGATTAATTTAACAATGTGGAAGTTTTGCTTTATTTTTTTCACCCTATATAAAAGATTAATACTTAACCCTAAGCAGGACTGAACAGTATTTACAATCTGCCTCGGTAGATGGTGCAGCCTTCACCTGTAATTTATTCTATTAGCACCGCCTTAAATAATAATTCACTACGTAATGAACCCTTTATGACTGTGGTTGTTCTGTCAGTCTGGGAAGCAGAAGACTTTAAGAAGAAATAAATTGTCAAGAGATGCCTCCGGATGTATTTGAAAAGTTGGAAGTAGTTTCTTCATAAAATAAGTCCTCTTTTCTTTCTCTCTAAATAGATATTTTCAGGAATTAATTAAATGGCACTTTGAATTAAAATATAATATCGAAAGTTGTAATAAAATTACTAAAAAATTATAATTCAAAAGTGTGCCTTCAGTCTTGTTGAAATATTAATTCTTTAAAAAAAATAAAAAATAAAAGTTGTTTTCGTCTTTTGAAATAGTTAAGATATCTTTTTTCTTAACATCAGATATTTAATTTTAATTCAACAATAACTTTGATAGTTATTTGAAATATTAAACAAATATTCAGCTTTCGTGTATGAAGTTAAACCTATTTGTAAGAGGATTAATCTATATAACAATTACTTGAAACTTATTATCCGCCTACTTTCTAGTAATGTCACTCAATTTGTATATATTCAGACTGGTAGTGGGATTTCAACTTAAACTTTATCTGGGGACCAGGTTCTTGCAAACTATTACATGTTTACAATGAATTAAACAATAACTAACAAAGTTCTATTAATTAAAATTTATTTAAAAATATTTACAGTATATGTACATAATTTGCCATCTTTGGCTGGTTTATATTCTTATGTTTATAATAAAAACATTATATATAATGACAGCTATTGTAAAATAAATATATGACGTCACAATATAAAAAGCAATACCAATTACATATACAAAGGAATTTTACGTGCAGAAATACATTTAATAAAACAATAATTAAGCCACTGCACAGGTTTAAACAAATACAATCATAATAAACATAATAACCTTATCGATTTCGCTAACGTATCAGTTAGCATCATCGGAGGAATAATAAAACATAAAAATAAAAAATTCTTAAACAAAATCCAGTCTTTATAGGTGATGGGAAACTTCCAAACCAATGATAGGTCAGCTGCGGGTGAGGTTATCCGATGTCTGTTGTAGGGATGTAGAATGGCACAATCCATGATGCGATTGGTTCAAAATAGTCTATAGAGTTCTTGGCTATTATTTATTAAATGTTGAAATAAAGACTCAGTTGCGGCTCTTACATATACAAAGGAATTTTACGTGCAGAAATACATTTAATAAAACAATAATTAAGCCACTGCACAGGTTTAAACAAATACAATCATAATAAACATAATAACCTTATCGATTTCGCTAACGTATCAGTTAGCATCATCGGAGGAATACAAAAAAAAAAATCATACTAATAAGTCAGTTAATTGAAAACTATTATTTATTCAAATCTTTTCCTTTGATTTAAAACAATTGTCTTATTAATCCTTCGTGAAATTATTAGTTTACAATCTTAACCTATACTTCCTTGTTTATCTAGAGCAAGTTACAATAGGTTTTAAAACACTACAACAGCTTTTCTTCAATTACAAAAACTAAGTCACATAACTCAAAGAAAATTTATATTTAACAAAATAGTCCCTTTTCCACACTGCAGATTCAACAGTTTAGAAATGGCCATCCAAGTCTCTCACTGGTGACAGATCAGGGTTAATTTATTTTCCCTTGTGCTTCTCTTTGTTGTCATTTGTTGAATTATTAGGCACATTAAATTCCTTTTTTTTTTAATTTCAAAATGAAATTACATTTTAATTTCAAATTTTAATGAATTAAATTGTAGAAAGAAACACATGGATCAGAGAGGAAATCAAAGCCTTGAATTTAAAAAGTTTTCACTTCCTATTTCCCTTATTCAGTGTTAATACCTTTATGATAACTGTAATACCCTGTGGTAGCTAGCTTTGATCTATCGTTTATAATGCTCCTTTAGTAAGTATCGGAGAGAAAAACTGAGCAAAAAGTTCCTAAAATTTAACCTTACTTTGAAATGTGCATTCCTGTTCGTTTGAGCTTGAAGTTTTTAAAAATTTAGAGGGTATTAAAACGAAAATTGCAAGTGAGTTTGTTACATATTGAATCAAAGAGCTGAGGGGCAACCAACCTGTTCATTATCCGTCCGTCCGTAATCAAAAGTTGAAACTTTTATAGATAGTTTTGTGTCTATAAGGAAGGTCCCTTTCAATTTATATAAAATTCAGACCAGCAGTAACGATCTATGCTTGTATTCCAAAGTTGACACCTCAAGTAGTATATCTTTATTTTCTACAATGTAGAATATCTTCCTAAAATTCAACAGTTTTCAGAAATCTATATTTGCATTTCCATCTTGTAGATTCAACAGATGGGACAATTTTGAAACTTTTTTCTTCAAGTAATTTTTATGCATCACTTGCTAATGCAAATGACCATAAGACAAAATAATTACATTAGAATCATTTTGAAATCATACTACTATTAAATACATTCTTTTCTTCTTTTCAATTGCTCTTTGAACTGCTCGAGTTTCTTTCTTCTTAATGTATGGAATCTTCTCAAAGGTTTGTCACTGCTTTTCTTTGTCACTGAGCAATTGCTTTTTTGTATTTCTAACCAATTGGTTTTGCAATCTTATCCTGAGGATATTCGAAAGTTGATTTACATATTAACAATATCTTGTTAATTTCTTTTTCTTCATACTATATTACACTCTGTTGCAAAAAAAAAAATCAAAGCTCCATGAAGGAAGTTACTGTGTTTAGTGAAATGATTACAATTTCAAAGCTGTAGGACCCACCACTGGCAAGCAATTGCACATTGAATGTTCAAATCAGTAATTGGTGAAACCCCCCCTGGCGGCGATGCATGTTTGTATACGTCGAGGTAAGGAGTGATAAAGATTCCTAATATCATCCTGCTTTGCATTCTGCCAGGCATTTCTCAATTGTTGCTCCAGATCTGCG
The DNA here is from genome assembly GCA_023159025.1 of Thereuonema tuberculata. Lineage (NCBI taxonomy): Eukaryota > Metazoa > Arthropoda > Chilopoda > Scutigeromorpha > Scutigeridae > Thereuonema > Thereuonema tuberculata. Next base: position 1,124 of record JAFIDM010106680.1, on the reverse strand, counting down.
ACAGTTTGGGAAATTTCAGCTTATTTTCCTTACAAAAACAAGAGATGAATGGTTCTCCCCTCTTTTCCCAAATAACTTCTCAAAGGATCTTGAAATCTGGCAAGTATATTTGTAGTCGAGCAATAATCTATCTTTTGTATTAGAAAATTTCTTTCTGTAGATCTCTGGAGAAATATACGAGTGAAAGTGATAAAAATTTCCTTAAAGAAATCTCAGTGGATTTCTTTCACTTGATGATGTAGTTGCAGGAACTTTGTTTTCCTTTATACAATCTATGAAGTTGTAATCATTTTACTACATTTTTGTTTTATCTAACGTAGAAACTTATAAAAGTAGGTAAGATGCAAAAAAAATTAATTCTGGTTATATTTTGCTAATATATTTTTCATCCTAAATCTTTAAGCCTCAAAAGTTAAAAAAAATATAGCCTATAATTATAATGTACAGATGAAAATTCAGTATCCGTTCTCAACACTCCAGGCTTTAATAAACTTGTTTTTTGGTACTGAGATTTATTTGACGGGCTCACAGACCACTGATTAGTGAATGGTATTGTGTGATCCCATTCACTAATCGTAGTTATTGTACCTGTGTGATGTTATGTGCATTTTGTTATTTAATGGTGTTTGCGAGTATTGTGTTTAGATACTGTGGGGATGTTTAAATGTGTCAGAAGGTTAGTATTGATTCTGGATAGTTTCTCTCAATAATTAAAAAAAAAATATTGATTCTATGAAATAAGTACTTGTTGCAGGTAAATCTTTCTTTTTTAAAATCACAAAGTTAAACTCAAATGGCTGCTAAGTGGAATAATTCTACTCAATCATTACTTACATTAAAGCGAAACACAAATAGATTATTTTGCCAAAAAGAGAGAAGTTCAGTCTTATAAAATTTTATTTGTAAATAAAGGTAAATTGGCAACTTCACTGGTTTTAATTCAAATCTAACCTTTGTACAAGTTGGAAGGGAATGCAAGAAATGAATAACACAAAAATTATATCCTAGGAAAGTCATCTGTGTTTCTGCTTCAGTAACTGTGGTGCTGACAGCTTCACTTTTCCTGGGAGATAACGAGAGATCTCTTGATCCTTCAAAAATAAGAACAAATAATGGCTTTACTC
>JAFIDM010106679.1:0-10294 GCA_023159025.1 Thereuonema tuberculata | reverse complement strand
CATGTGTTAAAAAATGTGTGTTTATTGAATTTTATTTCAACTTGAATTGCATTAAAAATTACATCCGACACTCAAAAACAGTTTTTGAATTTGATCACTCCAATGGGAATTTTAGGGTTTCCAAACTGATACTTTCACATCTTCTATGGGTGTATACAGAAAAATAGAAAATTTAAATATGGAATAGGAATAATTATAACAGAAAATAAAGCTGAATAAAAAGTAGCAATTATTCCCCATGCTTATAAAATAAAACTACTTTACAATAAGATAGATGGAAAAAAAAAATAGATTACGTATAGAAAAATAGAGAAAAAATTTAAATGGAAACAAAGAATATAAGATGCTGATATATATTAAAAAGATCTGTAAACAATTGCAATTAAAATATAAAACTATTGTACAAGAATGAAAATTAGTAAAATCCACTTTCAGTCTTTGCTGTTGTTTATTAAACAGTTTGTTATTTGAGAAAAAAAAAATCCTAAATGTATGATAAAATTAATATATATTTCATTGTAGTAGGATTAAATAAGATTCAATATATTAAAGTCATAAAGAATAAGAAAAAAAAATGTCCTGTTTAGTACTAAAAAGATATTAAAATCAATGATGATTTGTAATATATAATTTATAGCAAATTTAGAAAGTGATTATTTAAAAAACAAAACAAAAAAAAAAACAACCTAGATATAGTTTACATCCCAACCATCAAATACTCCATGATACAAGTACATTAAAAAAAATTAAAAAACAATTGGGTGTACTGTAGAGGTCCTTTTTTGGAGGGATTTCCTCACTCCTGGAGACCTCTACAGTATCATGTATCACTCCTCCTTCAGGACCAAACTATATAATTGGGTGTACATTCGCTTGTGCTGATGGTTTTTGGCCCATATCCTGTCATCTACTGAATCACTTTCACCAAAATCAATAGGAATTTGTAACAGCTTATACTTACTTCTCAAATGTAAGCATTATTGGATGTTAAGTTTTAAGTTATGATAACAGATAGCTGGAAATGTAAAATTACGTTTTTTCAAACCCATTTCCTGTTTCGGTTGGACACATATTAAAGGGTATTATAAATGCTACTATATCCTGTGCTAACTAGCTATGGTTAGATATTAAGATAACAAATTAGTATAGATGAAATGTTTGTTTTGTGAAAATAAATATCTTCAATTCTGTTTGATGAAATAGCTTTATTGTGTTGTGTGTAACAGACAAATGAAGGAGGTTAATGTATAATAAGCTTCAGATTAATACAAATTTTAGAAATGAAGTTAATTAGTAAGATTTATCTTTCTTAGTTTTAGCTAACATAAATTAGGTTATAATGTTTGAAAGTTTCAGCCAATACAGTAATTATTATTATAGCTGCCTTTTTTAATTTAGAAAATATAAAATCATTTCTTTTCAACTATTGGCCCAGTTTCTTTTTATTTGTAACAAAAAACAATAAGCAACAAAAACACAATCAAAAAGCATTATTATTCTTATGGTTGTAAAATTTGCAAGCAACGAACAGTATGCTTAATGGTTGATGGCAACATATTTCCTGTGATGCTTTGCACATGTTGTGTAATACGCTCCTTTAAGTCTTGCAAATTTTCAACATTTCTTTGATAAACCATGTTCTTTAAATAGCCCCACAACCAGAAATCACATGGTTTCAGATTTGGAAAAGATGATGGCCAGGCAATAGAAAAGGATCGACCAATCACAAGGTGATATGTGAATTGTTGCTGCAAAAATGCTGCACAGTGAGTCTAATATTTGCGGGCTCACCATCTTGCATAAGCTTTGCCCATATATATATATTGGCCCCACAGTTATGTATGCAAGGCATTGTTGCTGTTGAAGTTGGGGTACAACAGAAATCTGGAGCATGTCGTGATATCTTGAGATCTGTCACTGAGCATGTCACAGCGCCATTCAGAACAATTTCTTCAAAGAAGAATGGTCTGATGATAAATGTGGAGGTGAATCCACACCAGACAGTCACTTTAGCAGAGTGCAGAGGAAGTTCCTGGAAGATATGTCGATTTTACATTGCTCAAATGTTATATAATTCTGGGTGTTAAATGTCCCATTCAGATAAAAATGTGCCTCATTGCTCCATAGGATGTTCCATGGCCACGCACATCGACTTCCATTCTGGTAAGAGCGGACAATGCAAAAGTGAGTAGATGGTCCTAGTCGACAGCAAGCAGCTAGTGGCCGATCTTGCATTAAAAAAATGCACTGTCTGTCGCAGTACCTTCCACACTGTGCCATACAATAGCTCTAACTGCCATGACACCACATATGCCAGAAACTTGAATCATTGACTGTTTGATAGCAGCCATTACAACATCTTCAACTACTTTCTCAGTAACAGGCTTCCACCCTCTGCCAGGTTGAATCCTAATGATCCAGTTTTCATGAATCAACGCATCATCTTCCTCATAGCTTGTGCAGACATTGGTCCCAGGCATAAATTCTTACTACGAAATTCACAAACATCAGCCACAGCATTACCATAGTTTTCATAAAAAAGCTTCATAATTTAAGTACATTTCGGTAAAGTGGTAGCCATCATAGCTGACAAGAATGGCATTCACTAGTTGTAATGATTTTTATACCTAGAACTTGTGCTGCAACGCAGGTGCTAATGCAAATAAGATTGCATTTTCATTGATTGCAGTGTCTAACATGGCATTGTTTGCACTAAATTTATTCTTAATGTTGATAAATACAAAATTAAAAGTTTACAATGTCGTTTTAGGTTTTAGCTTAGCTATTTACCATGTATTTTGCTGTAAAGCACCCCCTAGGAGAACTTTTTTGAACTATTTCTTTTTTTGCACAATCCTTTTCGGCATACTTTGAATAGTCTGTATACAAATTTTGGTGTCAATGTGCTTATTGATTACAGATACAGAGTACTCTCAATGGACCAAATTTAATTACAGTCACCTGGTGTATGATGTACATTTGTAGGCAGAGATGTACATTGTAAATTCATTCATCATTTATGCACTGCTTTTAAAGTGTTTACGCAGTGGTATGCCTACCCAAGGCACAGCGAGTGTCATTTGCATTGCTGCAGAGATTAAAAACAATAAAATCTAAATAATAATGACTCTTTCGTAATTATATTTTATTATTATAAATATGATGTCTTATTAGTCTGTAGCTAATCAATATTTTTATTAATAGTTTAATACCTGCAAAAAAATATTTTAAACTTTTGTATTCATAATTAAAGGGAAAAATATTAACATTATTATTATTATTATTTTAAAAATAGAAAGATTTGTGTATCAATAATTCAAATTAATAGTAGGAATAAAAATTAACAACAGGAGTGCCACAAGGCTCAAATTTAGGGCCTTTATTTTTCATTATTTATATTAATGATATTTTTATGCATATTGCTAATTGCTCTATGTTTATATATGCGGATGACATAATCTTAATGAAAAATGGAAAAAACTTATCAAGAATAAATAAAGTTTTACAAAATGATTTTAACGTACTACAGTGATGGATACACAATAACAAACTGCAAATTAATGAAAATAAAACCAAATGTATGCTCATTCATCTTAGAAAACAAATAAATGCTTTTATACCAAAAATATACTATCATAATCACAAATGCCTATATGAAAATTTTTCTGAATGTAAAAAATGCCACAAAATCACTAATGTAACATCAATTAAATATCTTGGAATCATTATAAATGATAAATTTACATGGGATACACATATTATTTAAACATTTATATAGTAAATTAAATACAATAACTTATATCTTTTATCATATTAAAGATCTTCTACCAATTAAAACAAAAATTATGATTTATTTTGCATTTTTTGACTCCCAAATAAACTATGCAAACTCAGTATGGAACAAAACATATAAAACACATAAAAAAAAACTGAATAATCTTCAAAAAAAAATATTAATATTAGTTTTTTATTCTTTAATAACAAAATCAAAAATATTGATGATGATCTTCTGATAAAAAGTAAAATACTCACACCACAACAGAAATTTTATTATAATTAGTAATTACTTCACTCTAATTCATAAAAGCAACATATCTAATAATAGTAATTATAATATGAGAAATAATCACTACTTCAAATTACAATATTCAAAAATCTTAAATAATTATGGAGAGAGTAATTCAATGTATCTATTAAAATATATTGTTAACAAAATTGGTTTAACAAATGTCAATGATTTTTCAAAAATTTCAATATTAAAAAAAATTGTTAGAGAATGACTTATAAAACATAACAACAAACTGAATTACAAATAGAAATCATTTATTTATTTATTTTTCCTTCCTTTCATCGACTTTGACTAACTATGGACCATGGGCTAGCCCTACCTGACAACGTCAGGGCGAAGCTAGGAAATTCCAGAGGGAGGACAAGATTCACATCCCATCCAGAAATAACCCTGAGATAGTGAGTTTCAGGAGAGAAACGGACGAAACACAGAAGAAGAAAGATGAAACATCCATGCTCTCGACCGGGATTTGAACCCGGGTACCGGCACACTGGCCTCACAGCAGACCGACACCTGAGACCGCACGACCACGCCGGCACGGCTTTCTTTATTTTTATATATATATATATATTCTCTTAATATTTGTTTTATGCAATTTTATATTGCCAATGGTTTTATTATTATAAACTATTTTTATCTGTCTTTGTTTTGTAGTCTATTTAGGTTTTTATTTGACAGAATAATTATTTGCATATTACAAAAAATGTATAATTAAGTAACATTTATTATTACGTAAAAAGATAATTAAGATTTATATTTAACTTCTTCTTTTAAATTAATTATTAAAAAGATTTATATTATAATTTTATTTCAAAATTTATAATTAATTAATTTTTTTTCTCTTAGTTTTTCTTTAGTAAATTAAATAAAACAATGGCTTTAAATCTGTTATATTCCTGTGTGATTTATATTTGTATTTTTTATGCTGTTAATTTATGTAATTATAAAAATTTTGTATAATATAATCCAAGCACCTGTTGACAGGTGGGAGATCCTAACAGGACTTTAAGAATGTATCAATGAAATAAATTATTATTATTATTATTATAAAAGAAAAGTTTCTAAGCTTGGGTATCCCCAGCAAAGACAAAATGATGGGTATTATTATTATTACGTAAAAGTTCCAAACCTTGAGTTTCCCCAGCAAAGATAACATGGCAGGTCAAAGACCAAAGCACATATTGCCAAGTGTAAAAAAGTGTGCAAGCATGGTTAGGATGTGTGGTCATAAATTTCCTAATTATGCATGTTGTGTGGAGTACCACAGCCATCTGGAGCTGTGCGCAAGTGTTTTTGTGAAGTCCTAGTGTGCTGAGGCTGTGGTGCACGGTGTGAGGCACCAGACTAGTAGCGGACAGGACAATGAGTAAACACATCCTTCTTCCATGGCTTCTGGAGCTCGTGTGAAAGATCAGTGTATTTACTATTCTTGTCTGTGTGAGTTTTCTGCATGTTTCTGCTGATAAACACTGCAGTATCAATGAGATAGTTCTGTTTGTTGACTTTATCAACAAGTGTGATGTCAGGTCTGTTGTGATGTATGGTTTTGTCTGTGTGAATGGGGCGATCCCAATGTAGCTTATGTGAGGGTGACTTTAATACACTTTGTGGTGTGTACTTGTAGTAGGGGACTGTGTTCTTAATAAGTGAGTGTTTGTGTGCTAGCTGTTGATGAGCGATCGATGCTACCTGTTTGTGTCGGTGGAGGTAATCTGTTTGGGAGAGAAGGGGACATCCTGATATTATGTGGTCAATTGTCTTGTGTAGTGTGGCATTTCCTGCATGTGTCGTTATGCGTGAAATGTAGAATGTGTTTCTTGTAGTTGGGTGTGGGGATATAATTATTATTATTATTTACAAAATCATTTTATAAAAGGCAGGATGAAATTACAAAGGAAGCTTACATAATTGTAATAGATAAATAAAAAGTTTTATTTGTTAACACCTTAAAAAAATAACCAAATATACATCTTTAGTAATTAAACATTATTTAGTAATGAAAAAAAAAAACAAACCGTTTTTAGCTTGAATTTCTTTTAATATTTCTATCGGATTTTATTAAGAAAATTAGGAGATACTTAAATAATGAAAATGAGAGTAATGTACAGAAAAATGCTGTAATTTCTGAATAAGGGTTCTTTTATAATTCAGATCAATTTGTTTCCTGGAAAATAAATAACTTCTTTCTTTATTTCTTTTCTTCAGGCTCCTGAAATTTTTATTGAAAAATATTGCAACATCGTATCTTTTAATTATATTTATAAGTAAGAAGGTTTAGCGTGCATTAAATGTAATAAGAAAATGGGAAAAACAAGAGAATGCACAAATTCGTAAATTTGCTTGCTTTCACGCATTGAGCCATCATTGACAGCAATCTGGGACAACTGTTTCGTCCTTATTAGGACTCAGCAGCCAGATTTAGCTTCGATGATCAAGCTCAGAACGCGTGAATACCAATGGTTCGTTCCCCCTCTCACGCGTTCTAAGCTTTATCATCGAAGCTAAATCTGGCTGATGAGTCCTAATAAGGACGAAACAGCTGTCCCAGATTGCTGTCGATGATGGCTCAATGCGTGAAAGCAAGCAAATTTACGAATTTGTGCATTCCTCTATTTTTTCCATTTTAATTATATTTACATCATATCTTTGTTTCTATCTTATAATTATACAGTAGAGCCCTGATTATCCACGGAATTGGGTGGCAAGGGCTTCGCGGATAACAAAAATCGCGAATAACCCGAAAAAAGACTAAAAATGAGGTGTAAATACAAAAAAAAATATTTCACCATTGAAAACTACGTTTTATTGAACAAAAAACTTAATATGTAAAACTTTTAAAATATGTACAAAAAAGCAGAAACCTTTGCTCTACGTTTGCATCCGAGAAGGCCTATAGGATCACGATGCACAATAAACCTGTCAGTAATTTTCGACCTTCGCACTGTAGGGCCTATTGTATTTTCCCTACTGTTGGCTTGGATTAAAATTGGTCTTTTTGAGGTTCGTAATTAAAAAAAATTTTCGTGGCACTCGCGGATAATCGGGGCTCTACTGTATAAGATAATATATAATCTTGGACTTACATACGTAACTTTTAACTGAAAAGTTGTGGTTTTAATACAGGTTTCCATGGGCAGAAATTGTGGGGTGGGTCCCTCTATAAGCAAACAAAACTGCATTTAGGTACCATTCACCTATTGGTAGGAAACAAAGAAGCAGTGTAATCTTGGAAAACAGTATCTTATTTATTTATTTATTTGTTATCTTTTATTCTTAAAAGTGAAAAGGAAATACAGTTAAGGAATAGCTGATTTTGTATCAACAGTTGCTTCACGGATTACATGAAAAAAGCATTACAGTAAATATAAAATATATCAAATAAATGTTTGGAGGAGTAAGTTTCACAACAAATAAATAAATAAATGAGATACACAATAATATAATAAAAAATATATTTGTTACATAACTTACGTATAAATTTATCTTAACAATAATTACTTCAAGTATTATTTTCTCCTGTTTGTACTAAAATTTAGGCAAAATAGTAATAAGTTATGCGCCAAAATATGCAGTACTGAAACTCACGCAAGTCAAACACGTGGTTGCTTTGTCGACGGGGTATAGCTCCAGTTCGCAGTAGTGTAAATGAAGTCGTGTTGTGCAGTTGTTGTTGGAAATGGGTCTCTCGACGGAGGAAAAAGTATTCCTAGGTGAGCATTATTTCCACTCATATGGAAGCGGTCGTGAAGGTGGACCGAGTTTGAAAAAGGTGGCAGAACAATTCCAAGAGGAGTTTAATAAGACGGCACCAAGTAACACAGTTATGCTGTCTATTGTTACGAAATTTCGCATTTCTGGTACTGTACTGTGTCAACGGAAGAGGAAGTCTGGTCGACCCAAGAACGCTACAGGGGTTTAGTCATCGAGCCATTCCTTCAGGATTTGAGAAGGTTCTGTCGTGCAAGGAACATTCAGATGAATAGACAGTGGTATCAACAGGACGGGGCGACCAGCCATACTGCTCGAGAATCTCTAGCCATGCTGCAGGAAAACTTTCCAGGACGTGGTACTGACTTCCCATACCCGTCCCATTCCCCGATCTTACACCACCTGATGCTACTTGTGGGGAATGTTAAAGGAGTGTGTGTTCAACTGTGAAGATCCACCAAGAACTGTGCCTGCATTACGTGAGCAAATCCTCTCCTTTTTGCAGGAGCAACCTTTGTTTCAGGATATGTTTGAGAATCTGTGTGAACGATATGAACACTGTATACAGCGAGGCAGTGAACACTTTGAACACTTACATTATGCATACCGTGGTAAATCAACACGCTAATAGTGTGTGTGTGTATGTTAATATCTTTTGAGGAGAAATAAACTCACAGATTACAATAATGTAATTTTGTTCATCTTTTCATTTCAGTACTGTATATTTTGGCACATACTGTATTTTTATACAATATTTATATACATTATTATAACACTTTATTTATAGTCCATCAAAGTAAGAACTTGATAACTAAAGGGTGTTATTTTATTAAAGTAAAAAAAAAATATACATTAAAAATTATAAACAAAATTATAATAAAATACATCAGCTGTGGAGACGATCAGATAACATTTTCCTTTCTGACTAAATATTTGTCAATTTAGTTATCTTGACATTAGTACCCAGTAGTTTATTGGACATTTCTATATTAGTTGAAGGGGTGATAGATTCTAAGATTCTTTAAGAGAATGTTCAACATTTTTTTTTTTTTTAACAAATGGTTAATATAAATTATGTAGTATGAATGTTTATGACTAGTATCTAAAAAAATGCTGTTGGCCCAAGAAAGCAATTATCCAGATGAGGGTTAGATATTCTAGTAAAAGTTCATGCGAAACGATTTTTCAAAAACCATACCTGCAAAACACATTCTACTTTTCAATAGTTAGGCCTAATTTACAATTTTTTTAAATAAATCAATATTTTCATATTTATATTCTGCCATCTTAAAAGCAGTGCCAAGACAGCCATCTTGTCAAAACTCAAAAAATTGGCCAACATCTACAGGTACCGTAATCTAAATTTAAGCCATTTCATTATATTACGTTTCCAAATTATATATGTAGATTAATTTATATTTTTTTATGTTATTAACCAAGTAATAGTAAATCTAAAAATAAGTCTAAATTTCTTAAGGTTCCAAAACTTTTTTTTTTCCCTACTAAATTTTCCTCTGATTATACAATAACTAACTTCAAAAAGTAATATCAGATCTGTAGTAATTCTGTTGCCACAATTATTCATTGATCTTAAAAATGATTAATCTTCTAATTTTTAATAAATGTAAGTAAATAAATATGTAAGAAAAAAATTTAACCATGGCAGACATAACCACGAAGTCAACCAGCCTCATGTCTACATGGAAGCGTCGAACAGATGGCTGACTAGTGGCGAGCTGTTTCGGAAGATCGAAGGATTCATGATACAGGACCAAGTCATCTCCACATGTAACTACTAGAAACACGTTCTACGCGATGCAAACACACATGATGACCGGCAGGAAATGCCACACTACACATGAGATGATCGATCACATAAAATCAGGTTGTCCTCTTCTCCCCCAAACAGACTATCTTCACCGACACAATCAGGTAGCGTCAATCGTTCATCAACAGCTAGCACACGAACATTCACTTATTAAGAACATGGTACCGTGCTACAAGTATATACCACAAAGTGTATTGGAGTCACCCTCAAGTAAGCTGTACTGGGACTGCCCAATTCACACAGACAAAACCATACATCACAACGTATTGCCAGATTAACCCGCTTTGGGGCCCTAGGCATTTTCTTCTCACCAGGCCCCCTCCCTCTCCCATAAGAAAAAGTAAGCCTATCTGTTAAACAAACAAAAAAACGTTGGAAACCTATGTCATACAACAAAAAAAAAAAAAAAAAACGTTGAACAGATTACGTTATAAAAAAAAAACGTTGGAAACCTATCTGTACAACCAAAACACCTTAAAAATAGACAGTTTGACCGGGCCCTAGACATTTGTCTCATTTGTCTATGCGATAATCCGGCCCTGATCACAACAGACCTGATATCACACTTGTTGATAAGGTCAACAAACAGATCTATCTCATTGATATTGCAATGCCTACCAGCAAGAATATGCAGAAAACTCTCACAGACAAGTACAGTAAATACACCGACCTAGCATATGAGCTCCATA
>JAFIDM010106678.1:0-10294 GCA_023159025.1 Thereuonema tuberculata | reverse complement strand
ACTCTTCACTGAGCTTGGTATACTGGGCGGATCGGACTGATGAGAGTCAGACTGAAACTCGAAATGGTACCGTCTCCGATTCCCAGTAAACCAAAATTAGCTCAGTGAATTTTTGTTTAGTTAGGTGCGTTTCTGTTTTGTTTTTTTTTTGTTTTTTGTTTTTTATAGTATGCTTCTATGTTAGTTTTATATGAAGGTGATGGAGATGTCAAAAGACCTTTAAAAAAATTCAAGCCAAATGGTTTAAAGAATCATCAACTTAAAAAATTCGTAGATGATTTTCAGGCAAGTCGAAACATTGTGTTTCTTTTTATACTTATAAAAACTTTTTTAAACCATTTGTGCGTTTGGCCTAAATTTTAATTATTCTTAATAAATTTACGCACATTCAGTAATCATAAATACCTTTTGAAAAAACTGCCAAAAAGATGGAGAGACTCCATTGAGATCAGAATGGGTGAGTAGATGCAATGCCTATCATATGATGAACGTTATCGTAATGATTACGACAACTATGAAGACAGGATTTATTTATTTATTACTAGAGAGAAAGTTCTGTCTATTATACTTATAAAATATAGTTATATCTGTAAGCATATGTAAATTTCTTCATTTTAATCCATAATTAAGTAGCAACTCCTTCTTCCTCACAATCATCATTATCCTATTCAAAAATTATACATACATACAACAATATCAGCTTATCTCGCGGCGTTCGATGTCATTCCTTTCATGTCCCTTTCAGAAAAGTCTATGTTTTCATGCTTATGATTATTTCTATAAGTTCTACAACTGATCTCAATTTATTACTTTAGAATTAAAATAAAACACTCTTAGAATTATACTTCCAAATACATTTTCTAATTAAGAAATATTCCAATACTGTCTTTTAATTATAAATATATTCACGAAAACGTTTTAAAAAAAATCGAGATAAAACTTGAATTATCTCACAAAGATTCATAAATTATGAATTCAATTAAATTACAGATTCCCAAGTCCAGATTTCTTTTTTCTTTTTGATATTGTAAGTTATATTTTTGTTTTAATTTTGAAAAGTTTGTTATTTCACAAAGAACTAAAACATTATTCAAAATAAACCCTTTATACAACAAAGAAAAACTACATTCCTTAAAATGTTTGGGGTTTTTTTTTCCCGTTTTTACTTAAAAATCGTGAAAATAATATCATTTTAACATTATAACATCTGAATAGAATAAAATTTCCATTTTCTGTGAAGATTAATGAAATCCGCATTATTTACTTAAGCTGTCGAATTAGTTTAATTTTAAAGCAGGCGAAAATGATTTACTAAAATGATTGAATATCCATCGCTATATACATTATTATTTCTGTTGTAATGCTTTTCTGTGGATTCTTTTGTCACCTTTACGCTCCTAATTTATCAACTTGTTTTTCAGAAATTTTCTGAAAAATATTCAAAAACTAGATAATTTTTTTCTTGCCAATAAGCATACCAAGTTTCGAGAAGATCCATCCAACTGTTTAAAAGTCATTAGTAGCAAACATACACAGCTACACACATACAATCAGATTGAGTGATTGCATGAGTCACTTTTTTAAGAAAGCAGACCTAAAAAATCAAACACGTGGGAAATACATGTTAAAAAAAAAGAAAGAAAAAAAAAAGGTTCTATTTTGTTAAGATATGAATATAATCAAAATTTAAGAATTTTACATGAAGATTTGATAATGAATAGATACCAAATCAGGGAATCTATTTTTTTTTAAATAAACCACAATTAAAAAAAAAAACACCCATTAATATATAAACATATTAAAATACAGTAAATAACAATTTACCTTTAGATTTGGAAATTTTCGTGCTTTTAATTTTCATAAATCAAAAGATCATCAACATGTTATTCAAATACCACTACGTCTTCTTTCAAATACCACTGGTTGAAAAACCTTGTTTAAAGGAAATAGTTCTCTTGTAAATCTCTTTCAAAAACAAAATATTTTACATTTTAATTTCTTTTTCTCTATGATCTAATGTAGCTTCTTTTCTATTTTAATCCTAGATATTTCATTAAGAACTTAGCATTGTTATTATCAACAGAATAAGATTTCCGAAATACTCTTTCCTAACTGCTGTAATCCAAGATTTCAATTTCAATCTCCTATGTTTCCACTAGAAGTTAATCTTTCTTTTTTAATCAAACAACTGAAGAATTTTATAAAAGTTCCATATTCTTCCTGTAAATTCTTCCTTTTCATTTCTAGAGTATTATATTTACAAAAACTCCACGTACCTCATTATAGTAGTTAAAATTGATTTATTAAAAATACTGCAAATTGCGAATTTTCGAGAAGTTTAAATCGTCTTCTCTTTTTCAAGCATAATAACATGATTGGAATAAATGCGAGGCATGTTTTTTAAGTAAGTACCGTTTTGCAATAAAACCAAAACTAGTAAAGATAGTGTCAAAATTTTTTTATATTTTATTCCTGAAACATTAAGCTATTTTTCAACAGAATTTCCTTGTTTGTTTAAACACGTGTCACAGCGTTATATCAGTTTTTGTATACCGATGTCATAGCAATCAGCCGCCGGTGAATACAACCAGGAATCAACCGCTGTTTTCCCTTCTTCGTCTGTTTCCAACCGTTTACCACCGAGAAACTCTTCCTGTGTACGGGCCCTAATGCAATGAGAGCCAGCAAAGTGGTAAAAGGATGAGATTGTTTAAAGATGGGTGTGACAATGTTCATGATGAAACAAGGTCGGGGCGACCTTCTGTAATCACAGATGATTTGGTACGCGCAGTTGATATCAAAATTCCTGCAGACAGGCGATGCAGGATTTCCATTTTGTCATTGGAAGTTCCACAAATGTGCTTCCGGAAAGAGTTTCTCGGTGGTAAACGGGTGGAAACAGACGAAGAAGGGAAAGCAGCGGTTGAATCCTGGTTGTATTCACCGGCGGCTGATTGCTATGACATCGGTATACAAAAACTGATACAACGCTGTGATACGTGTTTAAACAAACAAGGAAATTATGTTGAAAAATAGCTTAATGTTTCAGGAATAAAATAAAAAAAAATTTTTGACACTATCTTTACTAGTTTTGGTTTTATTGCAAAACGGTACTTACTTAAAAAACATGCCTTGTACAACAAAAACAAAAATGGTTAGAAGTTTAAACAAATTCTAAAAACTCGTGAATCAAATAATTTAGTTGTTGTTACAAAAATATATCAATAAGAAATCAAATAGTAAAAAAATGGCAACAATCGACGTTTTTAATTATTGAGAATTTTTCGATTTATGCTATCATTTTGTTTTTATTGTTTTTAATAATTAAATGATTTCTTATTGATGTATTTTTGTAACAACAACTAAACTATTTGATTCACGAGTTTTTAGAATTTGTTTAAGCTTCTAACCCTTTTTGTGTTTGTTGTATTTATTCCAATCATGTTATTATGCTTGAAAAAGAGAAGACGATTTAAACTTCTCGAAAATTCGCAATTTTGCAGTATTTTTAATAAATCAATTTTAAATACTATAATGAGGTACGAGGAGTTTTTGAAGAATTTTATTGTTATCATCCCAACAATGTTTGCTGAATGTTTCCAAGATTCTCGAAAAAAAAAAAGATTATGCTTAGTACTAAGAAGTCTGTTAACATTGTTAACACTGGAACAGACTGACCACAATCGTACAAACACACTGTTCCTTCAACCTGTGCTTCTGCATACTGATGCCGGGTTGCACCAAACTGACTATCATCTGCCGTTCACGAAAACCACTCTCAGTGAAAACTAGCGGTCATGATTTTTGTACATTGCACAACAGAAATTGACGAGATTTAACTCTAGTTCTGTGATCTAAGTTCGCAAAAGCAGAAGTGAGTCGTATATTATGAAGCTTTCAGCATGTTAGGAAGTATGCACATTTTGGACAGATATACACACATACACAAATTTCCCTTTTATATATATAGATTTTATTATCTTTGTTTACGTTTTTAATGAGGGTTTTATTTTTTTATTTATAAAATTGTTATGGAATTTGTAAGCTAAGTTTTTATTATTTTTTTGAACAAAATGTATATTGTTTGTGAAATTATTTATTTCGTAAACAGCAGTATTAAAAAAAAAGTTTTTTAGTATCGCGAACAGTCATATTGGTTATTATTGTTGTTGTTGTGTAGTTCGAATACTTAAATTAAATTAAAAAATATTCATCCTTTCAAGTTTCTTGTGTGTAATGGGGTTTTATATTACATGAGAATGAATCTTCCCGTTGTTGTTTTTTTGTTTTTTTTAATAAAAGAATCCTAATTTATATTCATCGGCAAATGTCAATAAGCTAGGATTCAGTAAATGGTCGAATTGGCCGATTTACGGCGCTTTCGAGCCACGATCTTCTCTACAATTGCCGCAATAGGCTTAAGAAGGAACTTGGTTTTTCTTCCAGTTTGACCAAGGTTCAGTTTCTGAACGTTAAATTATTTTTGTAGTTTAAAACCCACGTAAATAAAAAGAAGAATGTAATTAATGAAATCCATTTAAATTGATTCAGTTGTTGAATCTCTTTATCGATTTTTAAGGGTTTTATGTTTTAGATCGTATCTTTTATTCAAAATATATAAAAAAAAGTAATAAAAAGAATAGGGTAGCCACTTCACAGTCACCCTCCCACACGTTGTCTCCTCCTCTCCATCGCCCCTAGCTGTGCTGTTGAATTCTAATAATTTTCTTTCCTTTTCCAGGACATGCTGTGTTATGTTTTGATACAAAGCTTTTTGGCTTCCAGGCATTAATTAGGAGTGATCCCTTCTTATATTTTCACTGGATTCTGAAACTTCCAATTACAATGTAGATGCATGTTTTCTATCATAGTAAGGATGTTAAGAAATAGCATTTGTTGTTTTTTTGTAATCCCCAGAGGCTTCAGTATTAAAACAATTCATAGAACCACGGCTCAAAAGCGCCGCTGAAGTCAAAAGACGATAAAAATATTAACAAATCTAAGATGAATTAACAATTGGATGAAATTCTTGATGATAATATCCTATCCAATAATCTAAGTAAGAACTTGACTGAGAAGAAGATTCTCCTTACAGTCTTCAATCTATGAAACTTCAATTAAATGAACCTTTCATTCCTCTATCAAATTTTTCTATGTTAACAAGAATATAATGCAATCTGATATATAAAAGTTAAGCAATCCCATAAACAGGCCATGCAGGACCACGGGAGCGCGGGAGGTAAGGCTCCCAGCCTTTCGTGACCAACGGGACTAATTGAGGTCGGGAGGTCAGCCCGACGCCCGCCCGCCTTAACTCCCGGGAAAGAAACTCGGTACCCATTCTACAGAGGACTGGGTAGACCCTAGGACCCGTTTGGAGGAGAAAGAAGCGTGGAAAAATTCCCGCCCTCCGCTGAGGCCGGGAATCGAGCCCGCTCCTCCAACCCGCAGCCAAGCGCCCTTATCCACTCAGCTACCGGGCCCACTCAATCAGATATCTAAAAAGTGATTATTTTTAGGAAACTGAATCCAAATCATCATAAAAATACACTTACATAGTTCAAAACGGATTTGGAGAGGATTCATAAGAAAATATTTGTCTTAAATAATGTCTTAGATAGATTTCCATTCGTATTGACAAGATTCGACAATATTCGTATTGACATATTTTCAAGACATACCAATCACTTCCAAACCAGCATTCATTAACCCATCCCTTCTAATCTTTAATCTTTATCAAACACACGACCCAAAATTCCTTCTTCTCTTCTAAGTCTCCATTCAGTTCAGTCTTACAATAATGTGTCTCTTTCAACGATAAGACTTTAGGAAATAGATATCCCATACACAAAAAATGGATATTCCGCAATAAGTTAGTAATCATTCACTGATGCGCATATCTACTGATGCGTACTTAGTGGTCGGTGGATTTATGACTTAAAATAAACGGCAGTTGGACATTTATGAAGGGAATAATCATGGGAAGAAAAGTGCTTTTTAACTCCCAAAGCCAACTTTTACTTTTAATGTTGGGTGCAGTTACTTTTTTTTACGCCTGAACGAATCATCAATATGCCACCCCTAGGCCAGAGGGTGCTCTTTTCAATCAAAAGAAAAAAACAGCGAATTAATCAAAATAATCATAACACCTCAGTTATTCAACAATGGACGAGACGAAACAAAAGATAGATCTAAAGAACTACATGATCCCAGTCCTTGACGTTTAATATGGATTACTGTACTCGATATTTTAGAAATAAAAAAAGCAGGAGATCGGGTGTATCCTTAAGAAATATTCGCCAGAAAGTTGCCATTTAAGTTAAAAATGGATATCCAGCTTTATAGGTATCTTATTGACTATAATATATTTATAAGTAGAAGTGACCCAGAACATTGTTTAAAAAAAAACACTGAGATTTTCTAGTGGTACGGAAAATTAAAATTCCATTGATTAAATGTCTTAATAGTTTATTTTGGTTTTAAAAGTTTACATTACAGAAATCAACGGTCTATAATAAGAAAAGTAACAAATTTTAATTGAGTATTTAAGACTTTCTGTATCTCTGTAAAATAAATCATTTGTAGATATGTTTATTGTAGCTATATAATTTATACATAATTGCAGGTATAGTGTGTAAGTGTAGGTATACAACACTTTTTCGTAATTTTTTGTGTATTTTCCAAAGAAAATACATATTGCATTTTCCCGTACCCGAACAGATGACCATGGACCTTGCCGATTAGGGGTCATACATTACAAATATTATATATATATATATATATATATATATATATATATATATATATATTGCTACCGAACTTTTGTCCAGGTTCGGTGGCGCTGGGGAACAAAATGCGACAGGAGCTATTTTAATTTAAAATCACAGAGAATTTATTCAGTAAAATAAATAACGAAATTTACAGAACTCAAATAATCGATATGATGACACGCTCGGGTTCAGTCTTCTTCGAGGCTATCCGTATTGGGGCGGCCCTCGTCAACTCCTCCTTGCAACTGTATAGTCTGCTTGGCTTAGAATGGCCTACTTCGAAGCCTTACGTCTAAGTGCGGTCTTCTCTATCTTCTCCCGGCAAATGGTTCGTCTGCTTCGGCTTAGAAGTGTCTTGCTTCGTAGCCTTACGTCTAAGTGCGGTCTTCTCTATCTTCTCCCGCAAATGGTTCGATTTCTCCGGCTTAGAGCTGGGGATCTGTCCGTGGCCTATCAACCACTCAATCAATCCAACTTCTCTCCAAGTGGGGAACTCTCTCTCTCTCTCTGCCTATCACTGCCTATCAACAGGCCCTTTCTCTCTCTGCCTATCACTGCCTATCAACAGGCCCTTTCTCTCTCTGCCTATCAACAGGCCCTTTCTCTCTCTTCTCTATCCCCGATCTTGGTGGAGAATCTTTGTTGCTGCTCGCCACAATCCAACTCTTCCCTCTGGCTCCGGGTGGAGACCTCTTCTTATGGCCGGGCTGCCGCCAAAACGAACTCACTCTGAAGCCTTCTGCGCTGCATTATATGCCCGCCTGCTGCCTCCCTTTCACTCCGACAGAGTCCACTATTGAGAGGGAGACAAGGTCGGACTGCACTACTCTTCACAGAGGTGGAATGAAGTTAGTTGACTCCATTCTCTAGGGGGGGGTCGGACAAATCCACAGGTAACAATATATAAAAATCTGAAAGGCAAAACTTGAAGCTGCGTCTTCGAGTTTCGCAAAGCAAATATTTCAATCAATCAATTGCAATTTTGAAATTTAGAATGCATAGAATATAAGAATATAATTAACTTACATTACTAAACAATTAAAGCTGGACAGTGATCTGTGATTTGAAAATGCTAATGCCAAAAAACAAATCACTGTTTCTATGGAGATATAATCTAATTATCTCCACGTCATCAGCGGCAAAATTTGGAAACAATTTAGAAACTAAAATGCAATATTATTGAGACTTTGCTCTTTTAAATCTAAAAATCTTTAAATTTAAAATATCTAATACTAATATAAAATCTTTTAAATTCAAAAAACTTTTAAATTTAAAATATCTAAATACTAATAAAAACAAAGTAATAAAGAGTGGATGGTACTCTTTATTACTTACTGAATTAAATTAATAAATAACTAGATTAACTAAATTATCTAAATATGAAAGTTAAAATTAAACTATATATTAAACTATATATATGCCATTCAATTTTGAGCTTTGGAGCTAAAACTTTAATGGGTGCTAGATTTCCTTAAGAATTCGACTAAGTATTTCAGCCAAATCGGATCAACCGTTCCAAAATGGCGGCCGATAGAAATTTACACTTGACGTTTTTCCTATTATATCTTCAAACCCTTATCTTGACGTTGTTTTTTACAGCATCCGCGATAAACTTTTTACAACTTTTACAGCGTTGGTGTAACTACAAATAAGTAACAATAAAGTCGACATCTGTTCACGGGTTTTTAGGGGGCGGAGCTTAGAAGTAGGACGTGACCTAAAAGTTGTTTCGTGGATAACTTCCGTAAATTTTGGACTTTTCAGCTAAAAGTGACCTTGACTTCGGATGGCTAAATATCAAACTTTATTATTAAAATATTATTAACAAATACTATTCACAAATCTCAAGATGGTTGACCTTTAGGAAATACACTTAACGTGGTAGTTGCGCGACAAAGATATTTTTTTGTAAGTTTTTTTCTTAAAGAACCTCCCCATAGACATTTAATATCTTCAGTCAAATGCAAGATTCGCCGTATGTGGACAAAACCACTTTTTATTCCCCTATCTAAAAAATGGATACGAAGGAAAATCGACAGATTGAACACATTTAACCCTTAGATTATTACTTCTGTAATTATATTTGAATTGCTAATTAATTGTTTTTATAACCTGCCACTGTTCACGCTTGAAAATAACAGAAGAGTTCTCTTAACTCACTCATCGAAGATAAAATTCTCACTCTTCTCTTCTCGATTTCGAACACTTTTAATTAAATTATTAATAAAGAATCCTAAATTCACAGTTCGTGAGGTCACTTGAGATGGTCTATTGGAGTCGACGTTTACGCATTTCATATCGGCGGAACAACCTCCAACCCTTTCTCTTAGAGAATTGGAATTGTCCTTCCATTTGCGAATAGTAAAGATTTTTCACTTTTCTCGTGGAAGCAGAGAATTTCACAGTTCACAAGCGAATCTACTCGAATTCGCATTAATCTCAATTTCTTGTCGAATCTCCGTCCATGGTTCGCAAGAATCGATCCAACACAGGCATTAAAGGCTCAACACTAAAGCATCATACGCATTCACTCATCTTCTGATTGTGATTACTACGCCGTCACGAACCCTTCCACGAGATTATGGCAACTAAAAACCGGTGTAAATGTCTAAATGACGTATTTTACAAATTCGTTGTAAAAGCTTTAAAACAAAAATTAGCAGAATATAAAGAAAATTATTTTATTATTCTTATAATAGTAATGTTCTTATTAAGACAATGATTGATAAGATCAAAAATTAGTGTTTAGATTTACATCGTATAATTCCTCGAGGAAGTGAATTTAGTGAAAAAATCATTTAGTCATGTGATTATATTGCATAAAAATGCATGAAAATGGCAATTTGACAGCAGTTCGCAAGTAAACGATATTAAAGAGTCGAGATGGACTTATTAGGATAGTTTTTATTCATTTGGATCCAAACTCTTGTATCTGAACTCTTGTTTATTTACGTATGCTATTAATGGACTGAATCAGCTGCTTATATATTTTTCTTATTTCCTTTTATCGTCCTTTTATATTTCTTTTTGACGACGACCAAACTTTCTCCTTGTCAATGAGAAATATAATTTTTCAAATTTTTTTGTCTCCTTACAGTAGATTAGAATTTATTTTTTTCTAAATTGAAATTGAATGGATAAAACCCTTTCATAATATAACTTTCTTCCAATGTTTATTTTTGCTGTTTCCATCCTTTCTTAAATCATATTGTGGTTGGGGGAGGTAAGGATTTCAAAATTACCTAAATTACTGACAAGTGAGACCAGTATCTGTTTAACATATTCCGGAGTAAGGAATCTTTACTTTTCCCTCAATTTCAGTAAGTTTCTACTTTTTCTGAATATATATTCTCTACATAGAACATTTCATTCTTATACATAGTTCTACATAGAACAGGGCTGTGAAATCGAAATCGGATCCATAGATGTATTTATAATTTTTTTTTTCTATCTCCCTAAACTTGTTTTATATTCAGTGGAGATTTGTATAAGATAAGTCTGCAATATTAATATTCGTATTTTTA
>JAFIDM010106676.1:0-10297 GCA_023159025.1 Thereuonema tuberculata | reverse complement strand
ACATATTTATTTTGGTATCCATCTCTCCCTCAATCCTCGAACTGGGTTCTCCAGATTTGCTTAGTCCCACTTTGCGATGGAAAATGTAATAACTATACAATCAATGAAAAAAAGAGTTAAATATAATCTGATTGAGATATTTTTTTTCTTCCTCTAATATTTATTTTCTAGGAAAGGTTCATTCGCACACTATAGGAGAATTGTTTGAGAGGCTGAAGAATTCCTGTGAGAAACTAGATGAGCAGAAACTTGAGGATAGTAATTTTAATTTATCCGCAGGAGATTGCGAGTTTACGGGGAATTATTGGAAATCTTATTTCAGTGGATTTTCAAAGTGTGATTTCGAGTCTATGGTCACTGTGAATTCATCATTTACTGCTGAAATTCGTGTAAGTATTGTTTGATATTAATGTCATATTTCTTTATTAAATTACAGCTTTCTGACTGAGCCTGCGAACTCTTAATATCTGAAACCTTGCTTAGTGATTGTGTATTATAAAAGTGAGTATCTCAAAAAAATGATCCTATTCCCATCTGTTCATGCTCAGTCCCCACCATGGAAGAAAAAGAGGAGTTTTTGGAATTTGATCCAAGTAATGAAGGTGAAACATGCCGTTGGGTCCCAATTGGAAAATCGTCAAAGATCTAAAAGAAAGAGCAAGTATATTGGAATGAGAGCCGTGCTGGCGTGGTCGTGCGGTCTCGGCACCGGTCTGCCGTTGCGGCCGGTGTGCCAGTATCGGGGTTCGAATCCCGGCAGTGGCTTGGCTGTTTCAATTTCCTTTCCTGTGTTGTTCGCCTCTTCTTCGCTTTCTCTTCGGTCTGACGTCATTCCTTAATGGCGTCCTGGGGGCAGGCAACGGGAAACCACCCCCAGGATCTTTCCCCAGGCGTTTCTGGGACTTCCGTGCGAAGTCCATAGAATTGGACGTGTCTCCGGACAGAACACTATGGATGGATGGATGGATTGGAATGAGAAGGAGGACATAAGTGCGAGCCTTAGAGGAGAGACAGAATGAAGAGAGAAGAGTAGCGCTGAGAGCAGAGGAAATACAGAGCCCTCCCATCTCTATACTTCCCGCGCTCTCAACGCCACCGCTTTCCTCCCCTGCCCGGTCTCACCGTTGGAGCTCTCACTTTCGCCTACCTTCTTATTTCTATATGTACTGTGTTGCTCTTATTTTTTTCTTTAGTCCGGAAGACAGTTTCTGAGTGGGGACACGAAAGGCCTCTGCACTTTCACATTCAGTAGGTGTGGTTTAAATCCCAGAAACTCTTCATCTTCAATGGAACCACCCATAGTAACATGGATAATACCTATGTATTTCTAGTAGTATCTGAACATATTTTTAGTTTAAATACAATCAACTATATAATTTAGTTTTAAAATATTAATTTTATTGACTGGGAATGAGTAATTATTACTATTCCACTTGTATTTTTTTCTTCCTTGTTTATAAGTACATAAGGATAAACGGTAAATAGACTTTTATAAAATTTGATAACTTTTTTATTTATGGCCAAATTTAAATCCCAACACAATTTATAATAGTCTTCATCCCTACTATCCCTATAAAACAACCCGCAAAGATCTCTAAAAACGGCTGGGATAATTTCTTTAAAATTTGGAAGGTACTTTTTCTTAGTCCAACTTGAAATATGTAGAGGATTATTTTCGTCTTCGATTCCCTCTTCGCCTTCAAATGAAGGTCCTAGCACATATGAAATACAACAGGCACATGATACTTGGTATATTTAGGTTGTTTATCAGTAGAGGTCGCATTTAAATTCATATTTTAGTACAAAATTATAATCAGTATTTTAAGATTTTTATCTATAAAAAGTATTTATGGTACTGGTAAAACCTTAAACTATATTTGTAAAAATAACAAATGATCACATCTTCAAGATTCAGCTTGTTGTTAAAAATCCCTTTTATCATGAAGGGCAACAGGGACACCTTTTACTTTTTTGCCCTTTTTTGCATTAATACACTTAGTACCTATTATTTCGTTTAAAGATACGAACTATTGAAGAAATTAATTTGCCGACTATTTTAGGATTACGAAGGTTTTGTAGTACTTATGAAGGTCGCAAAAATGGTCTTACTGATGTAACTGTGTAAACTTTGTGGCACATTTCCTATGTAGTGTTACCGTTTTTTAGTGACCTCTTCAATGACATCTCAACTTATCACTGCACATATTTCATTCCATGTTCGGTTACACACTTTGATGAAAATGAAGAATTCCAATACACGAATCAGGAGTACAATTGTATGGATTTGCTATTTGGAAATATTTGAGAATAAATGCTAAGTTTAATTAAGCTCTATTGAAACATGCAGCAATGAATTTCAATAGCAAGAAGTGGATGATTAAATTACGATTCCATTATTTTACAGATTCTATTTTTTTATAATTTCATTTTTCTAATTTGCTGTTTTCATTTTTCCTAAAGTTTCCACTAATTTTGTGGATAGGGAAGGCCAATGTTACCTTCAGGAATTGCGAATTTGCGAAAAATACTACCGGTCCTTTTGAAATGTGGTACAATGATTTGTTTAGCAGCATGACTATGAAAGTGGATATCAAGTTTGTACAGACAGCAGACGATAATTTCGGCGTTAGTGAAATAAAAACCGACATCACATTGGCTGACGGAGTGGTAAGATATCTTACGTTAATCAGCAATTACTAATTAATATGAAATGAAAGAATACAGAAATGATCACAGAAATAAAAAAAAACCTGAGCTTTCATGGGTGAGAGTTTAGGACAGACCGTTTCGTCCTTATATATTCAACTCACCAGATGAAATGCTGAGATATTTTTTAGTTCTCTGTCATTTCCTTATTGTTTCTATTAGTTTGTGACACGTTAAATTTTTTATTTATATTGAACCAGGTTGGTTTCAGCTTGGTTCTTCTTATATTCAAATTCCTTAGTGCCCAACGGTTTTGCAGGCCAAAATTTGAAATTACACCTGTTTTATTTGTTTTTTAAATGTGTTTTCTTTCGGAGTGAGGCCACAGTCGGAAGCCGGTGTGTATTCCTTTACATCTGTTCACTATCTGAGCATTTCATCTAGTGACTTAGTTTCGCTTACGATTCTCTAAAATGATAAAACGGTCCGTCCCAACCTCTCATCGATGCTGAGTTTTTAGCTCTGGGTCATTTCATTATTGTTTCCAATAAATTAATAGGAAAGAATAACGAAATGAAACAATAATGTGGCACATTCTTTGTTTAAATTACTATTTAGGATGTTAAAAATAGCACATTGTACATTTCCACTATGAACTCTTTGATAAATTCTCAGGCATGCTTATTCTATACTTACTAAGTAATCAATGATTTTAAAACTTAAGAAACAAATTTTGAAAAAACAAAACAAACAAAACAAAATAAAATGGGAAATGAATTAATTTAAAGCAAAAAAGAAGTATCAAAAACAATTAAAAGGAAAGTTAAATTTAAGCACTTTAATATCGGGTGGTTATAATTAAAGTTCCCCACTTCTGTGTGGTCTGGAGACCGCATTATTGCACGGATACAAATGGAACTTTGTATACAAGCTATGTAGAGCATGGGGAAGCGAATTCTAATGGAAAAAAAAATATTTGAAAAAGTTGCCACCATCTGAAAAAGTGGCGCTGTGTGAAAAGCGCAATGCGTCTGTGAACGACCAATCTGCAGAAATCACGAAGACATTGAAGAAGAAAGAACGTGCGCTCCTGTTGAAGCTCTATTACCAGAACAGCAGCAATAGTGTATCAGCTCTGCGAGAATATCGTCCTTTGAAGGGATTGCGAACAGGACCCATGACGGCAAGGGGTTTACGAAAGATGATGCAGAAATTCAAAGAGGTAGGTGTACTGCCAGGAAGAGGACGCCGCCCGATTGTGGAGGACGTTGTCCACAAAGTGGCAGCAGCAGTAGCCGACAGAGCGTCAGTGGCCCGGTACTCAGCGACCGGTGCGCGAGCAGTGAATTAGTAATTCCATGGTCCACGGTGCGAAAAGTTTTGCGGTCCGTTCTTCACTGGTACCCGTATAAGATCCAGATACTGCACCAGGTACAGCCGCAAGATCCACAAACGCGGTCAGACTTCGCATTTCGTTTCTTGGCTAAAATAGCTTTCGACGATGCATGTGGCCCTGGAACATTCTGTGGACAGATGAGGCGCATTTTACGCTTAACGGCGCTGTGGACACGCAGAATTGTCTCGTGTGGGGTCTCTCAAACCACCATGTTATGCATTCCCAGCCGTTGCAATCCCAGTACGTGACCGCACGGTGTGGATTCACCGCGGATTTCATTCTGGGTCCATATGTTTTTGAGCAGATGACACCTGCAGTTCCTGTCCGGTTCACTGTTACAAGTGCACGTTACTGTCAACTCTTGTCACGGTATGTGGTTTCAGCCTTTCAAGAACGCGGGTGTTTGGAGACAACAGTTTTCATGCAAGATGGTGCAGCAACGCATATTGGTCGTCCAGTAAAGGAACTTCTTCGTGCCCACTTCGGCAATGATCGTGTTCTGTCGAGACACTTTCCAGAGGTGTGGCCTGCCCGTTCACCAGACTTTAATCCATGTGCTATGGGGAATCCTGAAAGATCGTGTTTATGATGGACGCGTACGGATCTTGCCTGAACTGAAAGTCAATATAAATCGTTGCAGCCATTTCACGAGACACTCTTCGTGCTACTGCTGACCATGCTGTTCAGCGCTTCCAGCATGTCATCGACGCAGACGGTGGGCATGTTGAACAGTCACTCTAACAGCATTAAAATATTGCATTCCCATCGTCTGTTTATGATCTTTCAGCGCCACTTTTTCATCCGGTGGCAATTTTTTTAAGTAATTTTTTTTCATTGGAATTCTCTTCCTTATGCTCTACATAGCTCATATACAAAGTTGCATTACTATCTGTGCAATAATGCGGTCTCCAGACGGCGCAGAAGTGGGAAACTTTAATTATAACAATGTGGTATATTTCTTATGTCTCTCTGAATATCGAAGCTTTAAAGAAGCAATGTTTTAATAGGAAACTTAACAACAGAATCACTAATTTTTATTAATCCTTATAACAAAAAGTCACCGAAATCAAGGTTTTTGGAAAATCGACAAAAACTACTACATTATTAAGATAACAACTCTTCACACCAATAAAATATATTCAATAAAATACATTATTGAATATATTAAATAGCATCAAATTATCGGAAAGAATATCCTCTTTCTTTTTTTCAAGGCTAATTTGTTTCTGAACATTTGCTATGATTTAATATATTGAATAATGTATTTTATTGAATATTTTTTAATGGTGTTAAGAAATGTTTATTTTATGAACAATATGACGACCAGAAGAGAGGATATTAGGAGGATATATGGACTTAATACCACATTATTAAATAGAATTATAAGAAAATTAAGGAGATTTATTTTTTAATATTATATCATATTATATTATATTATATTGCATTGTATAATATAATATAATATTTTTGACAATCGACATTCAGGAAACTGAACGGAATTTCTTTTATTTTTCTTTGATAGGGAAGACATCATCCTGTAAATCGAGATGATTTTCAACAATTCACAACTTTCGCACAGTTTGATGGTTTACTGAATAAAGGCGATAACTTCATGAAGAGCATATTTAATGCATTTAAGGGAAAGATAGATGAGATGTTGGCAGAATCGCTTCATACAATTTTTAGTGATGCTTTCTTTTAAAAAGAACTTTCACAAAATTTGTAACATTTGGCAAATGATTAGACATCAAACTAATCATAATTTTTTTTTCTTTTATTGAAAGCAAACGACTGGCTAATTCCTGATATTAATGTTTTGTTTATTGTAATAAATAATTCGTGTTAAAAATTTCTGTTGTAATGATGATACGTATTAAAATTATTAGGAATTGTAAATTACTAAAATAAAATTTTGTTTCAAAATTAAACATGTGACAATTGCATTTTATCAATGAAAACTGTACAGGTGCTGACTGTACTGCGAATTTACATGACAGTTAATTATATACACAGATAGTTAGTTTATTATTATATTTTTTAATTTAATTTTAATCTCCAACTAATGGTCGAATGTTCTTCCAATAGTTTTGGATTATTTGGAATTTTGTGGATATCAGATCACGGGCATCTATATTCGTGTTTCAGAGATATGCATACCCTTCAAGAAAGTTTGCCCACACTCTGTTTATTCCCCTTAGTCTGGATCCGGGGTTTCTTTGTTCTTAAATTAAGAACATTTAATTAAAAAAAAGTTATGAAGAATATTATTTCTTTCAAAATAATAGAAAAAAAATTATAAATTCATTATCACAACCAAGGAATGAAAGTAAAAACAACAAAAAAAAACAAAACAAAAAAAGGAAAAAAGAAAATAAAAAAAAGGAAAAAAGGAAATATATAAAAAAAAAAAAATATTATCACCAATCAGATTTGAACCCCATACCTTTAAAGGCTCCGGTGCTCCACAGGAACAGCTCTAATGTGACGACAGAAGTGAGGCAATCAGCAATACTTGAAAATTTCACAAATGTTTGAAGGGGATTAAATTAGAGAGAGGGAAAGAAGTGTCCAGGTTTCAATTGTAGCCTGTTATGTCCGCAGGGTCCTAAAGAGTAATTCTGTAAAGTTTGTTCCAGATCGGTCAAAGGGCCTAACAGTGTACAGCGAATGAACAAACAAACATCTAAACACCCAAATCAACAAACATGCTCCTTTATTTATATTATTATAGATTATTGATTACATTGATAAGAATTATTTTTGAAAACTAAAGGCTATACTATCGAACCCACTTTTCAAGGAACTCTGAAAAAATGGTGGAAATTGAGTGAATGTATAAATTGTGGGAAATGGTTTCCGCATAATAAGAACATTAGAATTACAATGTTTAATACATAGAATGATTTGTCATCAATAATTAGAACTTTTATAACACAAAAGACTATATTAAATATTACAATTATGAATATTGAATTTAAAAAAGAAACGTTGTCATACATATTATTTTGATCACTTTAAAATGTCAAAATATAAGGCCTACAAACACATTTCAAATGAAACAAGACGAGCAACAAGAATGAAGTCGAAACTGAACAAAGACATCGCGTATCGATACAATCGATATATCGAAGTTGCGATGGTCTCGTGAGTGCAATCACAAGCAGTGGACTTCGAGGGAAGAGACTATATTTGGCTCGTAATGGTGCGCATTAGTTTCGAGAAAAACGGTATTTTGTCCTGATGCCATTGAATCTGCATAAATTGAGCGTAAATTTATGACGAAATTTACGTTGGTAGTCGTCATTTTATGTTGAATTTTTCGCATGGACGCCATCGTTTATTTTACTCCGTTTGGCGGAAACAACGTAAATTACAATGTTGATATTACGACAGCATAAATACACGAGGAAAAATACATTATAATAATAGGGAAATTGAAGGGACCGAGAAAAAATATTGTAATTGATGAAAAAACGTTATTTGTGAGAATGTAATAGCGGAGTTTGACTGTATTTTTAAAAAGACAAGAAGTTCCTGAAAAAGAATGAACATCTATTTTTCCCAAAATTGTTGAGTTCTTAACATTTTACTTTTCTTAAATCTTCAAGAGAAAAAACAGTCGTAATAAAGTCTTTGGGTAGATTGGAATCGAATAAATATCTTCGAGTTATACATTTGCAGAAACTTCATTGAAATTATTAAAAAAAAAGTATAGTTGTCTCAATTGAGTAGTTGTTAAATTGTTATAGTTGCTCATATAAAATTATAAAATTGAAAATTTTGATTGTCTCTTGTCCGTGAATGGGCACGGCAAGTTTCAAGAATATCCATTCACCAGTTCAAAAATTACTACGATGTTGAACAGACACACAGACTGAATGATTTATGAGCCAGATTTTCCTTAGAAAGTAATAAATAAATACAATAATAATAATTGACAATACAATAAAAAGCATACTTGCACATGAATAAGGAATCACTGATCTGATTTTAGATTTTTCGATACCGGGAATCCAGGACAGCTATTTCAGGTTTCTAACCTTCAGCAGCTGGATTCGCCCAGTATCTTGCAGTCAGTGATCCCAAGAAACATAAAAATAAAACAAAAGCCAAATTTAATCCTTCCTAAGAGTAACGATTGCTAGCGGGGATTAAATTTCTGCCCTTTTTTATTCTTAATTTTTATATTGTTGTTTTTTAATATGAAGGGCCATTATTTTGTTGACTTTTGTTTTATTTATATGTTTCTTCGGATCACTGACTGTAAGATACTGGGCGAATCCAGCTGATCAAGATTAGGAAGCCAAAAGCAGCTGTTCTGGATTTCCGGTAACGAAAAATCTAAAAACAGATCAGTGATTTCTTTTTGATGTGCAAGTATGCTTTTTATTTTAGTGTCAATATTTTTCCGCTAGTTAAAACTATACAATAATAATTACTATTAATTTATTACTAATTTTAAGTGTGTATAAGAATTAAGGCCAAATCATAAATTAAAAAGTTTAAAAGATTATATTAATATATTAAACGCTTAAATTACGTTTCGGCTGGGCTCAATCAGCCGCTTACCAATGAATTACATCAAATTATGAGACTGCCTAAATACAATAATAAACCAATGAATGATAGGTTGGTGAGGTGATATTTACGGTAGAGTCCTCTGTTAAAGAATATGGCAACTGGATCCATCGGGTGATGACAACTGGTGGCAGGAGTGAGAAACATTTCCTACATTGCAAAGAAGCCGACAATCCTTATATTGCCAATACTTTGGCGAAACCCGTCAGCCGGTCTTCAAGCGTCTGTCACAGCATACGTACAGGCGATCTTATAGCAACTCACGTGCGAAGTATTATTCACTCATTGGATTTTTGAAACCCCAGTTATTTTAGCCCAAAATCCAATGATTTCTAACGTAAATGTAAGGAATCTCTATTAATTCTAACACAGCCGTATGCTTATAAAGATTCCATATCCGTTAAATCTATTTATTTTTACGGGTTTAAAGAAAAGATTAGAATGGAACCATTGACTAAACTATTCTCTATATAATAATAATAATTAATTTAATTTAATTTTGGTTTGCTTTGGTTTTCTTTTTTTTTTTTTTCGCATTCACCGGGTTCCACGTCCTGCCACCAGTTGT
Source organism: Thereuonema tuberculata (assembly GCA_023159025.1). Lineage (NCBI taxonomy): Eukaryota > Metazoa > Arthropoda > Chilopoda > Scutigeromorpha > Scutigeridae > Thereuonema > Thereuonema tuberculata. Next base: position 1,109 of record JAFIDM010106676.1, on the reverse strand, counting down.
AATCACCCCAAGGATCCAGTTACCACATCCTTCAACAGAGGCCTCTGCCATAAATGATCACCTCCACCACCCTTCGCCATTCATTGGTTTATTATTGCATTTAGGCAGTGGCATAAGTTGATGAAATTCATTGGTAAACGGCTGGTTGAGCCCAACGGTAACGTAATTTAATCTTTTAAATGTGTTAATATAATCTTTTCAACTTTTTAATTTGTATATTGGCTTTAATCTTTTATAAATTGAATATTGTTTTATTATAAAAACTTAAATTTTAACATCAATTGACCGCTTATCATTATCAAGAAAGAGTAGAAATTGGACAATAAATAAGGAACTAAAAAAAAAAAATTCATGATAAGTAGATAAGAGTCAATTTAATTTCATGAGGTGCTTATTTTTTTTTTTCGTTCTTCCTTTGTTTTTTTAAATGGATAGTGATTTAAGGTATATTACATAATATGTGCTTTGCGAGTTGCAGTCCAAGGAAGTATGGTATTTTCTCATTAATTATTGTTTTCTATTTCTTTGGTGAGAGGTCCCGCTCTTGGGAGCAAGAGCCGGGATAGCAAGTAGTTTCGCACCTCCTGAGCATGTTATCGGTGGAGTTTGTCTGGCTGATGAGCACTAATAAGTGCGAAACGGTCCGTCCCAGTCTCTTCACGATGACAGCTCGGAGTGCGAATCCTTTGCGTAAATTGTGCGTGTCAATTGTGTTCTTAGTTAGTTCACTCCGCACTTTAAAGAAAGATTATTAATTAAAATATTTATTATTAGTGCAAAATTAATTTTTTTTTTAAAATTGTGTTTTTAAAATTAAATGAGATTAAATTACGTATTTAAAAATTAACTATTGCACTAATAATAAATATTTTCCAATACAAAACATTATTTTGCAAATTTTTTTATCATTTCAGGTTTTTGTCAAATTTTTTTGAGTTGAAAATACCCAGTAATATCTCGCAAATACTCAAAAAATTGACTGTTTTTGAATTTTAATTTAATTATTTGTAGAATATTTTGATAATTTAAAACAAAAAAATTGAAATCCCAGATGCTTCACAAATATTTAAATTTTCAGAATTTTTGGTGCATTGGAAAAAGAAATATAT
>JAFIDM010106675.1:0-10297 GCA_023159025.1 Thereuonema tuberculata | reverse complement strand
TCTATTATTGACTTGAAAAAAGGAAGATGCATACTTCCTGAAAATTTGTCTCTTACATTTAGTATTTTAATAAATATTTAAATACTAATGTTATGTGTGGAAGAGTGTATTTTTATCTAACGTTTTCAAAATGGAAAGGAAGAAGATTGTTGAAGAGTTTGAATTGTTTTATATTAATGTAGCAAAAGTAAAACTTTCTCACGCTACTCCAAAAGATACTCTTACTTACTAGACCTAAAGTGGACTCATTCAATTGTAAAGGATAAAGGTGAGTTACTGTTAAAAAAATCTCAGTATTTAGTAATCATTTTGTAAGTCAAAAATTAACTAATTGCACACACACACAGATATATATATATATATATTTTGTGTAGGCAAATAAAATGTAACTGTTGTAAAGTAGATTTCTTGTAATTGCTGTTCAATGTTTAAAGTAGATGAAAAATAATACTAATATTAATTTCGAGCTAATTTTGTCCGAAATAAAAGTTAAAAATATATATATATAAAGCAAAAAATATCTTAATATTGAAAATTGCAAGTTTTGAAGTTATAAATTAGTTAATAATTTGATTAGTTTCTGAGTACCATAAAAAAAAATGTAAATCTATATTCCTTTAAATTGATAAGACTTCAATTTGGTTTCAGTGTTCATTAAAAAAAAAAGCTTGTAATTCTATAATTATAATTTTAATAAAATTTTTATTAAAATTATATAATTGAGATTGTGTTATGTTAAGGAACTGGCTTTAAATGTTTTATTGTAGTGCAGTAAAATGTATGAAATTAAATTATATTTGTAAATAAATATTTATCTACAGATAAGCAAATGTTTTGGGTTTTTTTTCCCCACCAAGGAGTATGAAAACTTCAGCTAGTTTTACTTTAAATCTTACATACAGAAATATTAATTAAAAGATAAAAAAGAAAGATATTTTTTAGAAATGCCTATTACATAATCGTAATCATGCAATTCTTTTGTCAAAAGCGACAAAAGAAAATGCTGCTAGCATGACTGTTTTAAAAAAAAATACTTAAACCAAAGAAGTTATAGTAAGTAAATTAAAATCTACTTTTGAGCATATCAATTCCCAACAAATTGAAAATATTTCGTCAGCATTTTCGCATATCTTAAAAAATAAAAATGAACTTTCGTTGTTTCTCTGAATTTATCCGTATTTCCAAGTTAACACCGAATATCATCAATTAAAATAATTTATCATATAAAAGATTATTTATTCTTGAAACCATACTGACAGTATATATATATATTTGAATAAACTTAAAATTAAAAAAAAATCGATTTTTTTTTCCTCCGAGATCTTTAGCCTAAAAATCCGAGTGCTGAACATAATAAATTTACCATTTGTTTCATAGCATTTGTAAAATATTTATAAAGCTTTCAAATCAGAATTACTTAAATATATTTTTTATTCTGATTTTTGAAGGACGGAAAAGTATTTTAGATCTAGAAGTAACTGCATTTTAATTTATTTATTTTTTAATTTTGAAAAGAATCGATATTGGGGAATATTTAATGTTTTGAATACAATTTGAGAGAGACACATTTCCCTTTGTACTGCAGGTAAGCCGTTATCGCGAAGGAAGCGATCGGACTGGCGGAAGTGACGTCAAAAATGAGCGCTCAGGCTTCGTCTTTTAGAAGGTGTTGGCTCAACCCAACCACATGTATTTTACTGTTCCTTGTTATCAGTTTTCAATCTATAATGACATTTGGTGTCAAAGGAGGGCATTAACTGACGTATTCCATTCTTAGTCTAATGAATCCATCCCTTTGCTCTTCTACGCAAAAACAGGAGAAGCTTCTGTCGTTCACATAACCAACCTCTCCAGTCCCTGAGTACGGCAAGGGAAATTAACTGTGCCAATTCGTTGAGCTACCTTGACGATGAGCTCAATCAAATCATTTTCGGTTAAATGAGCAGTCAATGGTGGTTTGCTAAAAATCGAATTTTATAAACAATAAAAGTTTTTCTTTATCTCTATTTTAAATTTATTTTACTGTTTCTCTGTATGTAAACGTAACAATTCACTTTACCGTTTTCCAGCTGTATTTTATCCGCTTTGGATATTATATTGTATTGCTATGATACCATTAAAGAAATCTCTAGAACATGAAAAGGATAGTTTTTAATGAAATGCTATAGAATAATATATTCACTCATAATTAAATTACCAAAATCTTATCTCCGGAACCCAAATCGAAGTGATCAAAATTGAACAAATGGTCAAAATTGTGAGTTTACACTTTTAAACATACAGATGGCGCTGCATTACGATTACTATAAAAGATCGATTAAAAGTATCAACTATAGCTTTTTATAAAGTGTTTTCAGTAGATTTATTAATTTTTTTTGTCTTGTATTTCCATAGAAATGAAATAGATAATCCAATAAATATTAAAAAAACTGCACATCAATATCTTTTCTTCTTCTTCTTAAAAATAGATAAACACATAAATAAACTCCTGAAAACTCTACACCGTAGACATTTCAATCACGTTCAATTCACGATCCTAATTCATTATTCTAATTACAGAATTTAATGCTTTTTTTCTTTTTTCTTTATTTTTTTAAAATTTAATGTCTTTTTTCTTTTTTCTTTAATTTTGAGAATTTAATGATTGATATGACGTTCACTATTATTGTAATTAATTCTTGTTTTGTATTATTTTTGGATTCTGTAGTTTGGGAAAAGGAGAGAGATTCTCTGTTCCTAAGAATTTTGTTTATGGTATGAATAAGTCTTTGAAATAAATAAGACGAAATATCGCCAAGAAGATAAGATGTTACTTTATAAACTTCTTATTAAATTACTGTATTTATTTATGGCATTTGAAGTAAATATAATCTCTGATATGATTTTAATGATGTATTTCAAAAAGATAAAATGCTTTTGTGTGAAAACTAGTTAAAAAAAAACAATCAGCTGTATCTCTCTCTTTTTAATTTCCTTTTTATAATATTTGAGGTTTTTTTTATTACGACTACACAGTATTTCCTTCCCTGTTCTTCATCTACCGGTACCTCATCTTCTTCCATATCTTAATCATTCCTGAAGTCTACATGATAACAATTATTCATAACAAATAATAAAACAAATCAATTTAATAAATAAAGTTAATAATTTAAAATAAAGTTTATATTCAAATTTACAATAATAATATGAACGAGACCAGGATATAAGAAATCACATTAATACAGGATGGCAAGAAATAAAATTCGCTTTGAAACACACTGTATAGTGAAGAAGGTATTACAAAAAACAATAAATATTCTAAATATACATATATTCAAAGATTTTTTTTTCTTATACAAGCATAAAAAGGAAAACAAAAAGCTTAAGATTTAAAATTAAATAACGGAAAGAAATTGTAATGAAATGTTTTGATAATATACAGAGTGAGTGAGTGAATGAATGATGACAAATAAATGAATAAAAAGATAAAAAAGATTATCAAAGAATTCTAATAAAAATAAAGACAACTGGGATTCATTGGAGACTCTAAGGAAACAACAGAATGAGTTAAATTAAGGGTGAGAGTGTTCAAGGTCATTCTTATGTCATCTTTTTGACTGAAAAAGAAAAAGAAATACAGTGAAGTCTCACTTATACGAATATGAGGGGGAACCAGAAATCATTCGTGTAAGTGAATATTTCGTGTAAGTGAATTACATATAGGACTATGGGGGTTTCGCCGGGGAATGAGAAATTCTTCGTATAACCGAATGTTTCGTATAAGTGAGTTTCCTATAAGTGAGACTTCACTGTACAGTCGGACCTCTATTTAACGAAGTCGCTAAATCCCAAAAAAAAGTTCGTTATATTGAAAATTCGTTAAATAGAGATTCACCTTTTATTATTCAATATTATTAAAAAAGTAATAATTTTAATGACATAAAGCATGCATTACCACATGCGTACTTAAATTTTACTAATAAAGTCTGTTAATTTTGTCTGATTTTTTTTTTTTTTTTTGAAAAAGTGTTTTCGCTCTACTATGTCTCACATCTTTGCAATGCACCAAAATCCCCTTCCGTATTTTCTTCAAATTGTAATTCGCGTCGGAGTGTTTTAAATGATTTTAGCATTTAATCATACGAAGGTTTTTTGATTTCTGCATCATGATCATTTCCATTTTCATCATCTTTATCTTCATCGCAATTCATAGTTATATTGTTTTTATTTTTCACACTGTCCAAAATATGAGATTCAGTTAGTGTTTCCGAGGTCTCAACTTCAAAATCAAGTGAAAGATAATCATCAATCAGCACATCATCGTTAATTTCTTCTTTTTCTTTCTTCTTTTTCTTTCCCTCAGCTGTATCCACATTTCTTTCATTTCCTCTAAGGGAATATTAATAATAAAAACATTTCAAGGAGAAAAAAAAATAGATACCACGAAAAAGTTCGTTAAATAGAAAATGCACTTCGCTATTTGGAGGTTATTTTACGAAGAAATTAGCAAAATGTTCTTGGTTCCAAAGAAAAGTTCGCAAAATAGAGAAATTCGCAAAATAGAGGTTCGTTAAATAGAGGTCCGACTGTATATAGATATGGTAGATTAGCGAAAGACCAAGCATAATAATAATAATAGAAATAATTTGTAGTAAAAAGACAAATGTTTCTTACAATTAATTCTATTTTTGTTATTTTAGTATTCTTCTGTTTTGTGTTGTTTTTTTTTTTTTGTTTTTTTTTTTTTTATTTGTTTTTTTTTTTTTTTTTTTTTTTAACTAAACATGAATCTTAACCTTGTGCTTCTTTATCTTCAGTTTTTCTTTTTCTTTATTCTCTGAAATTTCGTGTCCTAAATTTATCTGAAAACAAATTCATCATTTCATTATGTAAATAGAACGGTTTGACTTTATGTGTTATTGATATTAGTGCAAACAAAAAAGAATTCATGCTTTAAATCTACAGCTTATATTTTTGTTACAAGTCTAGAATATTTTAGTTACAGATCTGTTCTCAAAGTTTCCTGTATAGAAGAACCTGGAACTAAAATGCACGTAAATAATTAATTTCCTTTATTAAGACCTTGACCATTTGACTATTTTGAACCCACTGAAACTGGAGGAATATTTCTGTTTTAGTTTAGCAGGAATTAATTATCTGAATTACCAATTGAAGGTAAGTTAACATAATTTATGTTCTTACTTACAATTCTAAGTATTTAGTGGCTCAAATAAGTTATATAATATTAGATTAATACACGATTTAGATACAAATGTAGAAATATAAAAGATTCAGGTAACAATGATAAAATCTTTTAGTATTTAATAATATCTTTGTTTAATATAACAATGAAATGGTTGTTGAAATAATTAAAATTATTGATACATCGGAAGCTCAGTGGTGCCTGGCTGAGGGTCGCCAACGAGCGTGAAATAGCTGTTCCAGGATGTCACTTGTAAATAATTTCAAGTCTCATCCATTGTTATAATTAAAATAATTGTTTTTAATCATTTTTGAGATTATTTGTGAATAATAAATAATGTTTCATTGCTTACATGTCTAAGAACAATAATATTATCATCAATATTTATTTGTTTCAATAATGACACAAAACATCTACTTGCACAAGAAAAAAACAAAACAAGATATTTCCACTTATAAACTAAACCTACCAGCAGTTAAAGAGAATGGTTTGTGTTCAAGTGACGAAATTCAAAAAAGGAGGATATTGAAAAATTATTCATTCTCCTGTGTTTAAAATGAAAAGTAAAAAAAGTTGGAAAGATATTTCAGAAAAATATTACCAAAAAATTACTTCGTAAATTTTCAGATCAGCAAATTTAATGAATCTTATATCTGACAACTGACGTCTTTTTTTAAAAAAATGCCGTAATATCAATCAAAACAAATTAACTACGTTTCGAGAATTTTATTTTCTATATTTTAGTTTTCTTGGAAATCAATTTCAAATTATATAATAAAATCACAAATAACAATGAAATAATAATTGTCCAATTGTAGTTTTTATATTTTAATTTTATAATTTTATCAGAATAATATTTTATTTATTTTTGTATATTGTCATCTTTACCAATAGTCATGAGATCCATAACTAATCCATTAAATTTTCAATTTTTTTTTAATCTTTCAATTTTTTTGTGGCTTGAATTAAATAGATGTGAAGTAAAACTCAGATCCCGATATCTTAAGTTTATTAATTATTATTAAATTATTAAATTAAAAAGATAAATTTTAAAGAATTTGAAACAACTTTAAAGAGAATCATAAAATGGTCTGAAAATTGTAAAAGCGCACTTTCTTACTTTATTTATAAATAGATATCGTATAACTCATCTTTTTTTCTAAAATATCAGTTACTAAAAATAACAACTTTATAATAACTTGAAAAGGTCTCTCAAAAAGTGATGGTTACTATATCTTACAAAACAATATTTTCCAATATTTGATATATAATAAAATTTCCTTACTGATAAGATCAATAACTAGCGATTGCAGTAAATAGGCCTATATCAATAAATTTCAGTTTTATGCACTTGAATCTTAACAAAGCATTTACTTAATAAATTGTCTATGCATTAGCAGTAGCACTTAAATAATTCATAAATGTATTTAGATTCAAATATTAATATCAACTTTTACTTGGAATTAACAAATTTATTTTAGTTGCGGCAACAACTTTTTTATTATAATAATACAAGAAATTAATAGCATTCTATATATTTTCAATGAAATGTTCCCTATGAAGTTGTGAAAAGGTTTTTATTGATTCTAAAGTAATAAATTCCAATATTAATAATTGGATATGCTTATATATACAGGGTGATTCAAAATTCCCTGTACAAACTTTAAAGATAGGTCAGGAATACAAAAACAAACTGTATTCATAGTGGAACGTATGTCCGTAAAACTCATGTGTACGTCGCTCGTTGCCGACCACAATCATTCTTGTTTCAGTCGAATGATGTAGTTTCACACAATCTCTCATTCAAAAGGACAGACGTTTGATGATTGGGCACACACTGCTAGGGAACCGTTCACGATACAATCATACTCCGGCTCGTCCGTTTCCGTTCGCTGCCCCGTTGTCTAGGGACATATCTGCCCTCTCACCATTAGTGAAGGGATATATCCTACTCTTAAAAACTCAACGTCTCAAATGATGATGGTTCACACTGCTCTTTAGCACATTCGGGTGGAGTCTGCGGACATATCTTTCTACTATGAATAAGATTTTTGTATTCCTAATCTACCTTTTTGCCGTGCTGGCGTGGTCGTGCGGTCTCGGCGGCGGTCAGCTTTGGCGGCCAGTGCGCCAGTATCTAGGTTCGAATCCCGGCAGTGGCATGGCTGTTTAAATTTCATTTCCTGTGTTGTCCAGCCTCTTCTTTACTTTCTCTTCGGTCTGACGTCATTCCTTAATGGCGTCCTGGGGAAGGCCACGGGAAACCACCCCAGTATCTTTCCCTTGAAATTCTAGGGAGTCTGTTAGGGGTTCGCCATCTTGGGAACACTAGCGCTCCCTGGAACACGGAGGCTTCGAATACGAAGCGCGCACTTCGCTGCGTACCGGCCATACATAATCTACCTTTTAAAGTTTGTACAGGAAATTTTGAATCCTGTAATTATATTAAACTAAACTTGCAAATATATTAAACTAAATAAAAAGTACGGAATGAGAAAACTTGGGTAAAGAGAGAAAAAAATTGTTATACTAATTTATTTTACGCCGCTGAAGAAGAAAAGATAAATTGGCCTTATCTTCACAGAAACAAAGATATGGTTTTCGTATTGCCATTTTTCAAATTGCACATCAATGTCCGGCTATGTATACATTAGTAATATAAGTTAATTTCATTCTTATATTCTACAATATTCTAAATTGCTAAAGATTGATTAAAATCTTTGCTCTGCGAAATTCGAAGGGTCAGTTATATTATATATCGAGGGTCTCAAGCCAAAAGGTTCTACGTGCGTTTTGCCATTTTCTTGCCCGTAGAACTTTCCGGCAACGAGAAAGCTCAAAGAAGTAAAAGAAGTGAAAATAGAACCTTTTGGAATAATCAGCTGATAGGCTAGAACTAGGTTTTCAAACAAAATCTTCTGGCACACGACAGATGTCACCAAAATAAACCGTTTAGCACACAGAACTAAAGTTTATCAAAAATGCACATAGAACCTTTTGGCTTGAGACCATCGATATATACACACACACACCCCTTTATATATATTGGCGTTTTCAAATCCCAGATCACTGTCCGGCTCTCTCTCTCTCTCTCTCTCTCTCTCTCTCTCTCTCTCTCTCTCTCTATATATATATATATATATATATATATATATATATATAAAAAGAGCCGGACAGCTATCTGAAATTTAAAATCCCAATACAAATTTCAGAAAGCTGTTTCTGTGAATATATATGTGTGTGTGTGTGTGTGTGTGTGTGAATGTGTATATATACAATATTTAATGTGGTCTGCTGAAGACTTAGTTCGGATCTCAAGAGCTGGTTAAAAATTTTGAAAATTGGCGAGCCGGTTGTTAAAACTTTACCAGATACAGTCTATCGAATATCAATCAGTCGAACCTGTCAATGTATATATGCTTCCATTTAAGCGAAATGTTTTTGTTTATTGTTTCAATTACAGAAACTTACTACATGTGACACTTAAATAGTTAAGCTTAAATACGTTATGTCGCTACAGAATATAAATAGAATTCTAGTATGCTCAGTGTACCAGTGTGTTCACCAATCAGGGCTTTCTGACTTGTATATGAACAACCTCTATTGCCAAATAAGCTACTTAGTGGCTACTTCAGACAAATGTCTGAAGGCTTCATTATTATGATCATTATTTATGATTCTGAAAAATAAGAATGTAAGTATCTAGCAATTATTTGATCATTTCTTTTATTCCTCGAATGTAATACAGTGACCTAATTGAAAATATCTCTTTAATCAGAAAAGACTTTGTATTAAATTATAATAAGAAAATGTTATTTTATTATTGCAATTAATAATTATTAGAACTTCAAAAATGTTTATATATACAGGGTGTCTATAATTAAAGTTCCCCTATTCCTCGACCGCTCTCTATCGAAATAGCGCCAAATTTGCAGTGTGGCGTAATGACGCAATGTTAAGGATATTCATTGAAAAAAAAACTAGTTTCAAAAACCTACCACCAGAGACGTTTGTAGGCGTGTATGGTATCAGAAATGCAAATTTCCGTTAGACGTCATCCCTTGTATCACTATTGAAGCAACAGTCTCACATCCATTTTCATTCGCATTTTGGATTCAACTCAAAATGAAGTTAATTTTACGAGAACATGGATTACTTGTCAAATTGTTTTACCTAAAAATGAATTCTACACCAGAAGCTTTGCGGAGGTTTAGGTTATTTAAAGGTCTTTACTTGGCCCAATGACTGCGAATATATTACGAAAAATGATCCTCAAATTCGACGCAACAGTGTCTTTGAATGTGAAAGCCGGAATAGGACGAAAGCCCTGTTGCAGCGCAGGTTGTTGACGATGTAGCGACCAAAGTGGAAGAGGACATGATGTCAAATGTCAGGGCCAGCGTCAGCGTTTAGCGTGTTGCACGTTCGTTGAATCAGCCTATTGCCACGGTCCACAAAATTGTTCAGAACATTATGCGCTACTATCCTTACAAAATTTCTCACGTTCAACAACTGCTGCTTCCTGATCAGCGTCAACGAGACATTCGCGCTGCGGTTCTTAGCTCAGATTGAGGTTCATTCTTGCCGAAAATTCGCTATATATTTTATTAAATATTTATATACCATAAAGATGATGTAGAATTATTTTTCTTAAAATCATGAAAAGGAAGGAACTGAAGAGTTAGTATGGTACTAAAAATCACTTGAAAACTTTCCCAGTTGGTACAAAATTCACGTGATAGATATAACGTAAACTACTCGAGTTTGAAGAATGTAAGACTTCCAAGCCCTTTATCCCCTTCTCCACAACCCTATCACTTCAAAACCTTCCCCAGTTCCTAAAAAAATCATGTGATGTTTAATTGTTGGATAGACTATCATTCTAAAGTATTGAGGAACTGAATATTAAACATGTGTTGGTATCACTTAACTAATTTGGAGGAAGATAACATTTCAATTGTTTATTAATCCAGAAATTTGTTGAAATAAGAAAAGAAAAGAAAATTCTAAAAGTACAGGGTTATTCGAAATGTGCTCTCTGGTTTCCAAACATTGTGTTTATTGCAGACTAATACTAACATACAGTGCAGGGGCGTAAATAAGGGGGGGCCGAGG
>JAFIDM010106674.1:0-10297 GCA_023159025.1 Thereuonema tuberculata | reverse complement strand
TTATCTTTCAAATCATTCTTATTTACTTTAATCATTCTTTCTGAGTTATCTAATTTCAATTCTAAACGAAAAGTTAGCCACGATGAAAACGTCGGAGTGTGTTTCTCGCAATGTCTTCTATATTCGATCCTGAAACTTTTAATAAAATTTCCACTTACTATTGGTTAGTGATCGTTGCTTGCATTAAAATAGTAATGCATTTCTGCGTAAGTACTTATCGTAATTTCTCGTCTTGTTGACTTCAGTTCCCAGGCCTAACGTGACGACGTTGCAATGATGAAGTTCCATTTTACTTCCGGCACTAACGGTCTACTATTCTTTATAATTCATTCTTGAATTATTAATTTATTATTTGTAAATCTTACGAGTTTACTCCAAACTTTCCTAGATTAAAGTTTAACGTTATTCTATTTGGTTGCATAACTATTTAAGCTAATTTCATCCATTTCTTAAATTAAGAAACATCTATGAGTTCCGTACTTGACAGAATATAAAAATATCTAAAGAACAGCGTTGCTAAGTGAAGCTCGTTCATATCACTATAGTTGTTAATTGCATTACTAACTATTGTTGTCCTAACTGCACATACTGCTCATCCGCTTTCTCATTGGATGAAATTTCGTATTATTTCAAAATTATTTCAAAGCATAAAAAAATTATTATTAATTATTTTATATATTAAAATAATTTACTCTACATTATTCTTTATAACCATGTTTATAATTTTTCTTAATTTTTAATCTGTCTCTAGTACAAATCTATGAGCTTTCATGAAATACTTTTTTAATGTTTCAGGAAATAATTGTAAAAATCCATATTAAATATTGATACTAAGCTATAACTAATTATAACATCAATTTTAGCTTTCAGAAATATGTTTTTTTATTATTGATTCAGTATATCAACCCAGTTTCGCAGTTTATTAGGAATTTCAAAACCAGTTAAAACAGTCACTAATGTACTAGCTAATTACTCGCTAGTAACTTCGTTAACAAACTTATTCAGAATGATAAAAATATTAATTGAAAACTAAACGTGAATATTCATTGTAACAGATTTTTCAATTATAATGGAATAGAGTTAGATTTCTTACGCTGAAAGGAAACTGAGCTGACGTTTCTGGATAAGAAAACCCATACGTAATTCTTGTTTTTGATCCTAGAAATCTGATAGGTGAATCTATAAAAATCAAATAATTATATTAGTTTTCGATTTGATAGATCATGTATACAATCAAAAGATTTTGCTAATATTTTCAATAAATGCATTTAAATCTCTTTATAGGATTTAATAAGAGACAGAGAAGAGACTGCTTTTGAAATCTCAATCTGCTGTTTTCATTAAAAAAAAAAACAAATTTCAAAATAAAGAAAGTTTTTTTCACATAGTCAAAAATTCATTTTTAAATTGTAAAATAAAATTAAACATATACAAATTGAAATATTGTTAAGTATATTTTTTGTCAGACCGGACAGCTACCTAATTATGTATTGATTCATAGATTAATATCTTGGATATGAAGTATTCAACGAATCCTCTGCCAACAACAGACATGTTCGAAATGTTCACAACTTGCTTCAATACTAACGTGCAAAGATCAGGAGAGTGAAAAGTCTAATCCGCTAACAAATGCCCATTGTTCCGAATTAGCTGAAAACCGTTGTTTATTCTCTATTCAAGTTTTGCAATCGTAATCATGTCAGATTCAGAAACAAGTGCTCTACGTTTTAATCCGTGCAGGCCCAGTAACAGCATCGCCCGATCAATCCAACATTGGGGAAAGTCATAGCTGAAGAAAGAACGAACTTTAAGATGAAAATAGAAAAGGGCTAAACCTGCGTAATAGGTTTCTCATTTCAAGATTAGTATCTTCCAATTATTGAGAATCTTTAAGTAAATGAAGATAAACTTAATGGAGAAAGTAATTATCAAAATATCTACACATTTACAGAAAACTGCTTTTTTGTTTGGAACATCCAAGAATGTTTTCCTGTTCTCATAAATGCGCATTATGAAATTTCATTACATCATTTCGGGAAGAGGAAGCTTTATTAGTACATAAAATTGAAAACTTAATAATACGTTAAGTAAGAAAAAAAAGCGACTAAACAGCAACTTTAAGTAATACTTGGATGCTTTGACGATGACACAAGTGCTGTAGTTTCTACTATGAAGCACTTTCCAAATTGTTGTATTCGATATTCCTTCTGTTCTCACTGTTGTCTCAGATTTTTCCTAGATCAAGAATCTGTTTCTCACTTTCGGATGTTGTAAGAACTTTGGGCCTTCCACTGTTTGCCTGTGGCTCAAAAAGATAAATTGATTATTGATTTTTTTTGTTTGACAATAAAAAAATTGAAAAAAAATTAAAAATAAAGAAACGGTTTCCAAAGTTTGTCTGGTTCAGTCAGTCAGATACTAAAAGGCATCGCTTTGTCGTTGCAACCATATCCTTCTATCTTCAGCAGTTCTGTTTAACTCGTAATTACTTAGGAGCTACAGTGGCCTTTTTGTTTCATCTAAAGATGTTCATGTAGGCCTTCCTCTGCCCTTTTTTCCTGCAATTTCCCCTTCCAGAATGTTTTTTAAAAACTGTTTTGCTTAATCAGCTGGCCAAGAAATTTTGTTTTTCTTTTCTCAATTTCTTTCACTTCTTTCAAAAGAACGAATTCAATCGGTTCATCAACTCAATAAGAAAAGTAACTACGGTGAGGCAGAAACTCAAAACAGTGGCAATAATTTCCTTATACAGTTCAAAAATAGCAAACGGCATCAGTAGTGGACAAAGCTAAAAACAAACCCATGAAACCATCAGCGAGATATAATCGTAAATCAAAACTGGCTATAGATATTATGACAATAAAACAGAAAGTAAAAATATAACATTTCCGGAAAATGTAGATATTCTAAATCAACGTGTCCAGCTTCACAAATCATTTTTAATTCATGTATAAGAATCTGGCTACAAGTTTGTGAAAAAAATTAGCAATGGCGAAACGCCCTTATCAGTATAATGATCTGTACAAATAAATATATTTATTTTTTATCTAAAATGTATTTATTAAGTGAAAGAAGATACAAGAAATGACTCAGTAGTTATACCTTACAGCATTAATGTACGGAAATTATACTGATTTTTTTATACTTACTTATAACCACTGACAAGCATTTTCCTTCCACAGTTAATACCTCAGTTAAACTGTATTTCGGGGTTGATGTTTCGTTTCCAGTGTATATCTCATCCTGAAACGATTTGTATATTTTAATAACATACAAAGGAACAATTTTAATACTAATTACTCTAAATAATGTAATTCATTACAGAAATATATAAAAGTAAATTTTCTTGGGAAAATTAAAATACAAATAAACTAATCATCCAATAGTTCGATTTTTAAATATTGACTTCAAATGTGAGGTATTATAATAGATACTCTTATTCAATAAAGATATAAGTAAGTTACATTTGTAGCTATAATCGTAACTTTAAGACAGGGGAAGGAATAAAGTTAATGCAAATAGTAATTAATATTTTCTCTGGGGTATTTTTCAGTGTTCGCCAACATCCAAAAGTTAACTGTAACTGCTGATTAGTTAATTATCATTAACTACTTCTTCTTCATGTGCCGTCTCCATCCAGGAGGTCGGCGACCATGGTTCTAAAATTTTCTCTGTTTCTTGCTCTTCTGGAGCATTCCTGGTAATTCTTGCCAGTCTAATCTCTGATGTTGTCAAACCAATTCTTTCTCGGTCTTCCTCTGGGTCTTCTTTCATCCAACTTTCCCTCCAGCATCAACCTCTGTAGATCATCTTGTCTCATCAGGTGACCGAAGTATTTCATTGTTCTTTCCCTTATGGTCTTAAACAAGGATCTCTCGTATTCAGCTAATCTCATACCACCTCATTACTCATTCTTCTTGTCTAAAGGAATTTTAAACATTCTTCTCAAAATCCACATCTCAAAACTCTCCAATTTTCTTTTTGTCGCTACTGAGATTCCAGGTCTCAGATCCATAAAGGAGTGTTGTCCATATATAATATTTCATCATTTCCTTAAATTAATGGAGATATCTCTTGATGTCAGAGTAGCTCTCAAATCCATAAAAACCTTTCTAGCTATTTCAATTCTCCTTTTAATTTCTCTAATGCTAGTCCCATCCTCTGTAAAAAGCTGTCCTAAGTAAATGAAGGAGTCAACCTGTTCTAGTCTTTTATTGTTTATCCGTATGTCTATCCTTGTCATCTCATTTCCTCTTTTAATTACCATACATTTTGTCTTCTTATAATTAATCTGTAGACCAAGTTCTGCACTTCTTCTTTCTACCTCGTTCACCAACAGCTGTAGATTTTCCTCAGAATCTGCCAGAAGTACAGTATCATCTGCGTATCTTAAGTTGTTGAGGTTCCTTCCTCCCATCTTGATTCCTCCAAATTGATTTAGATCTCTAAAAATCTGTTCACTATATATACTCATGGACAAAAAAATTAGCGCACCAAGAAGGAGTCGTCAAAATGAAACGAAAATTTTCATACGTAATGACTACTTTAATATAAGTAAATGATAAGAAAATCAAAGAAAAAGGATAATTTATTTCAGAGAAAAAGGCAAAAGAACGGAGGAGTTAATACTCCGTTGGACCCCCTCTAGCGCGAATGCACGATGCGATACGATCGGGCATTGAGTCATACAAGTTCTGTATGATGTCTTGAGACATTTCGTTCCATATTTGCTGTAACCTTGCCTCTAGTTCGTTCAAACTCGTGGGATGCCCAACTCGTCGTTCCAAATGATCCCAGATATGCTCGATTGGAGACAAATCTGGGGATCGGGCAGGCCAAGGAAGGGTAGTAACAGTGCGGAGACAGTCTTGTGACACCCTTGCCGTATGAGGCCGAGCATTGTCTTGTTGAAAAATGGCTCCTGGGAGCCGTTGTATGAGTGGCAACACATGTGGTTGCAAGATTTCATGAACATACCGCTGGGCTGTCATGGTGCCACGGAACCATACTAGGGGTGACCGTGTATTGTAGGCAATGGCACCCCATACCATCACACCCGCTGTGGGAGCGGTGTGTCGCTGTACAGCAAAGGCAGGATTGAAGCGTTCACCACGGGCTCTCGACACACGAACACGATTGTCATCACTGCCGAAATTGAATCTGGATTCGTCGCTAAAGACGACCTGGTTCCATTCCGCTGCAGTCCAGTTTCCTCGTGCGCGGCAAAACTCCAAACGGAGGCGTCGATGGGTGGGCGTCAAGGGCAGCACACGTAATGGGCGCCGCGATACCAACTGTCCTTCAGCCAGGCGCCTTCGTATGGTTCGAGAAGACACAGCGGCCCCTAGTGAAGGTGCTACCTCAGCCTGGATGGCGGCCGATGAAGCAGTTGGCTGTACGCGTGCATTTCTGACTATGTGGCGGTCTTCTCGACGACTGGTCTGTCGACGGCGTCCTGAGCCTGGTCTTCGTGTACATGACATCTCTCGGCTCCACTGGTCCCAACACCTCCTCACAACACAATCAGAGCGGCCTAATTGACGAGCTACTCGCCTAGCTGACCACCCAGCTTCCATCATCCCGCGATTCTCCCTCTCTCAAACTGCGACAACTGCGTATACTGTCTTCGAACACGGCATAATGGCATGTCTACCTCAGCTCTTCCTTTGTAAATGATTCAGCACACTCAAACAAGCTTTGGTTACCTGTTTTATGCTCCACAGATTACGATGTTCAACGCCCTCTACCGGCTATACGTAATGCGCAATCACGCTGCATTTCTAATCATTTGCATATCTCCCCGACATGTACCTTCATTGCAAGTTTCGTTACGATCCCGCAATTATTTCTGGGTCGCTAATTTTTTTGTCCATGAGTGTATATTATACAGAAGGAGGGAGAGAACGCAACCTTGTCTTACTCCCCTTTTTAATTTCAAAGGGATCTGTTTCTTCTCCACCGATTCTCACTGCTGCTAATTGGTGCCAGTATGAGTTTATAATGATTTTTAAGTCCTTTCCATCAATTCCTATATCCTGTAAGCATTGAATTAAACGGTTATGGTCAATTGAGTCAAAGGCTTTGGCATAATCAACAAAGCATAAATCTAAGTTTCTCTCACAAACCATCCTTAGGTTGAATATACTTTCTCGTGTGCCCTTATCTTTCTGAAATCCTGATTGAGTATCCTCTATTTCAGCTGTCAATTTCCCCCTTATTCTTTCCTGTATTATTCTCATTAGTATTTTTGTTAGGTGACTCATTAAGCTGATCAACCTATATTCAGAGCACTCTATGGTTTTGGGTTTTTTCGGTATATGTATGAATATTGATGTTCTCCAATCATTTGGGAGATATCCTGTATCACATATGTTATTAATGAGTGTTTTGATATATTTCATTGTATCTTCACTCAAAAGTTCTGTCTGTATGTGGTCTGGACCTGATGATTTTCCATTTTTCATCATTCTGATTGCATGTATAATTTCTTCCATAGTGATCGGTTCTCCATTATCGTCTTCAGCATTGGGTCTATCTTCTCGGCTTGCATTGAATAAGTATTGTGTTTATTCCTTCCATCTCTCCTTTATGTCAGGGGCTTCTAATAGTATCTTTCCCCCCTGATCTCCAATGCAATTGTGGCTGCTTGTTTTCGTTTTCCGTAATGCTAAGTCTTTGACCTTCCTATGTAAGTCTTTGGAATCATTATAATTGTTGGCCTTAAACTATCATTACACTTTGCATTTGTTGAATTTCAATTAATTCATTCCAGTTTATTTATTTCTTTATTAATTTACTAAAGTGCAACGTACATTCACTGTTTTTGTATTCCTAAAATGAGTATGATTTCCTGTTATCATACGGAAAGAAGGTGTTTACTTCAACCATTCAATCACAGAAACATAATTATTGTTTTATTTACTTGTGAACTGCAAGTCAGATAAAGTCAGTTATACCTGCTTGTTAAAACTGCAACAATAAAGATGTTCAAGAACAGACTACTTTCAAAACAACATTGACACTTAACTAATTGTCATATTCACGTAAATGCTCAGTTCGGATTAATGATTATTTAGTTAGGCATTGATACTAATAATTGAACGTAACTTCATTTTGGCAACTTTAAATTAAATTAAATCATTTCAGCATGTTAATATGAATATATTATGCAAATTTGAATATGAACAATTCTTCAATAATTAATTGTAAATACCATTGCCATTGTAAATACCATTGTAACATCATTGTACTTATCATGCAAATACCATTGTAATTGACAAAGCATATCATTCCCAGATAGGAAAGTAAACTTACTTTCAGCTCCAAAAATAACTAAAAGTGGATTTATCCCGACTCTATTGGAAAAGTACTGCTACGTAGAGGATAAAAAAAGACAGTGAACATGAAAGGTATCCTAAAGGATTATTAATATGAGGCACAATACAAAGTCAAAACCAGTAGGATGTACATCATATTTAAATAATACCATATGAACGATCCTCAATGATTTCAGAACTACATTGAAGTTCTGGCCTTGTGAGATAGAGTATGCAAAGTATTTGATAAATTTAAATGATCAGACGATTAACAGTTAAATCAATTAAATTTGAAACGAAACAAGAAACGGAAAAAATTACATTTATGAAATAAATGGGAAAAGGAAAAAAATCGGAATTCACATAAAATTCATAAAGATTACAATATATAAAACTTACAAATATATATATTGTGACAATACTCATATGTCGAATTATTGTAATTTGAAATATTAGAATTTAATATTATTGTTTTGTAAAGGCTAATGGCAAAAGACTTCGTTATTTTAGTTTTAGTTATTGTCAGTGATTTTATTTTATTTTATCTTTTTATTTTAGGCTTTAATTTAGCTTAGTCAGAATCTTAGGAATTTTAGGAATAAATCTTTAAGTTTTAAAATGTTAGAATTTAACATGATAGATTTAGGAGTTTAGATTAATTTTAAGATATTTAAGGATTTAAGCTTCATTTAGCTTAGATTAGATTTAATTTTTAAAATAAGAAATTAATTTTCTTTTTGCTTTAATTCAGCTGAGTTTATTTGAGTTTGGGAATTTCCTATTCTTAGGAATTTCCATGAGGTCGTCATTCCATATTAGGAATTGTTGTAAGCATTGTAATTTTATTGGTTAGTCAGCATTATCTCCCGATATGAGGTAATAATGAGGTGATCTCCCTTATTTGGGCAGATATGCAATCCTGCTATCTGTATGGTCAAGGGGACGCGTGACGTCATACAGCGGCGCTCTTAAACTTATTTAACGGGGTGTTCGGAGGAGTTCGCTCTCTCTTGCCTGCTGTTCCCTCGCCGTTTTGCTCTCTTGACCTTTGCTACAATGCACCTGGCCTCGTCGACCGCCGCGGGCGAGGTATTGGCAGCCGCGTCTCAAATTATCGGCAAATCGAAGTCATGTCGACTTGTTTGTTAGAAATAGGGCGTGTTAAACCAAGTTATCTTTAGTTAGAATAGGCAACCTATGGATAGCTTTAAATTTCTATAAATTATTTGTGACAAAAATTACTGAAATTAATTTGCAAAGCAAGGCTTGCAAATTTTCTGTTTCAATGCACGTGTACACCCGTGCAGGATTCCGCGAGTTATTTAGTGCTCCCCAGTTCAGTTAGTGCAAACTATTCGTATATTTCAGTGCGTAGTTATAAGCCATAGCTTTGCCGAAATTGTTATTCTCAAGGGAAGTGACATATTATTATTTGCAGTGTTGAATAAAATTGTTAAGTTTAATTAATGTGGTGAATGTGTTGTGCTTCTTTGTGCGTGAACGCGAAGTGTGGACCCCTGCGACCATCGAGAATACTGGGTTAGTTTACCAGGTATGTAACGACTTTGGAGGGGGTAGAGAGAAAATTCACCAAACGGACTTTCGGTTGGCGCCCAACAACTAAACAAACAACACCCCAAAATACCAATCGACCCCTGGTACCGTTACAATATAGATATCCAGATAAAAAATTTGGCGGCCTGCACACAAGCATAAAATACTAAAACACTAAAACACTAAAAGATTAAAAAGTTAAAAGTCCAGAGCTTTCGCCTTCCATATGATAAGGCTTCTTCAGTGGATATTGTCTTCGAAGCTGCCGGCTCCCGTATTTATGAAGCGAAGAACCAATCGGATGCCACTAAAATTCATTAGTGGCTTGTGGCTCCAATCATGAAAGGTGATTGCCGCAGGTGGAACTCGCTAGCGAGATCCCGGTAACTAAGACACTGAAAGGGTTAAACACGTGGAGATTCGTCGGGTTTCGCCTATGTATGTACAGTCGAAATTTTTACACTGAAGAGAATAAATGGCTCCTTTCTAAAAGTTATAATTTCTGAGCATTAAACAATATCTCTGTGGTAGAACGACTAAACGAGGTAACAACGATGCTTCATCGCCTCAAGACCTTTGAAATCGCCGGAAACCATGCTGGGTGAAAGTCTATAGAAACAAATCTTTTTTGTTGTGTGCGAGTGTCTGAGACATCGTTATTGTAAATAAGGGCCATTTTTCTCCTTATGACGAACGCTATTGGGTAATCGTTTCCAATCAGGATTTTCCGTATATTATTCAGTTCGTGGTTAAATAATGACGCAGAACTTGATGTGAGGAATGCACGCTCGACCGCCATGTTAACAACGTTTCTCTTGAAGGCGATTGGACAGTAAGACAGAAAATTTAACGTAATACCCGAAGAGGTTGGTTTTCTGTAGACCTGAGTATGGAAGCTGCCTTCATGAGTGGAAACATATACTTCAAGGAAAGGTATTGAGTTATTATTCTCGCACTCTATTTCAAACTGTATTGCAGGGTGAATGCTATTGAAAATAGTAAGCAATTCCTGATGTGAGGAGGTAGCAACATATTGAAGAAGGTCGTCCACATATCTAAAATACATGGATGTCCGAATTGAGCGAACATCTGTCAAATTCAGGGCGGAATCTTCAATATAAATCATGACCCACTCGGCTAAGGTGGCGGAAGCCGAGAGGCCCATGAAAAGCCCCGCCTATTGCCTATAGAAACACTGATTGTAAACGAAGATCTGCATGTTAAACATCGCAGTGATAATCGGAATAAGATCCTGGAATTGGGTAGTGGCAGTGAATTGATGCAAGTACTTATTAGAAATGTGTCGGTCAGCCAAATTAATTAGGTCTAAAGTAGTAGAAGTAAAGAAGGACACTATGTTAAAGAAAGAAAAACTATTGTGTGAGTTTTTAATCAGTTCTTTTTATTTTAATTCCTCACATTCGTGC
>JAFIDM010106673.1:198-10297 GCA_023159025.1 Thereuonema tuberculata | reverse complement strand
TCATATGAAGTTTGTAAAACTGAAAGCTAAACCCAAGCTCACTGCCACTCATCGTTCCAGCCGTCTTGACTGGGCTAAGAAAACAGTGAAATGGTATCAAAGTGGATGGAAATATTTTTTTCTGATTAAAAACGTTTATGTCTTGACGGCCCTGACAAATATTCCGCATACTGGCATGATGTACGCACAGTTGAAGTTAAGATTAAGCAGACAACAATAGTGATGGTGTGGATCGCATTTGGGGTAGGAGGTAAGACAGATATAGTGTTTGTGGAAGGCAAGATGGACTGTATAAAATATCAAAACCTTTTTGATTTAATACCATTTGGACCCTTCTAGGAGGGATAGATTGGCAATATCAATAAGACAATGCTTCTATACATGCGTCAAAATCCACCAAAGCGTGATTTAAAAAAGAGACAATTGATGTCGTTCCATAGCCCTCCCGTTCACCTGATCTAAACCCTATTGCAAACGTGTGGGATTGGATGGCAGACATTGTTTAATATATATGGCCGAAACAACTGTATCATCACTTGAATGATCTGAATATTGCAATTTGGAATGCTTGGGACCAGATAAATATATCCGATTTGAAAAAAAATTGAGACAATGCCTGACAGAATGATAAAAAATAAAGAGAAGAAAAAAGAACCAATACATTATTAATTTCAATAATTTTTGAAATATTATGTTTTGAGTTTATATTTTCTTTACATTTGAAAAGTGATTTTTATTTTTTAATTTAAAACTACTCAAAATGTTTCAGATGTTTAAATGGTACATGAATTTATTGCTTTTAAAAATAGACTATGAAAAAAAAAGTGAAGTAATCAAATCCTCTAATAAAAAGTTATTTGAAATACTTGGGTGAGTTTACATTTTCTGTACAGGATGTATTTGGAATCTGTTTTTTAATAATGGCAATGCTTTTCGGTGACGACCTAGAATCCTAAGATCAATTATTGATTTTTTTTTTCTACGGCTTTTTGTTTTTTTTGTCTTTATTGTTATCCAAATTAAAAAAAACAAAACAAAAAACAAAGAAAATTATTCCTTTTACGATTACTATTTCAAGTTTTGTTGGAATGATAAAATAAAAAAAAAATCCCACTATAGGCCAACGCTGCCCCTGATGGTCGCGGGAGGTCAGGCTCCCAGCACTACGTGACCAACGGTTCTACGAGTCGGGTGGTCAGCCCAACGCCCGCCCGCCTTTAACTCCCAGGAAAGAAACCCGGTACTCATATTACAGAGGGCTGGATAAACCCTAGGACCCGTTTGGAGGAGAAAGGAGCGTGAAAAAATACCCATCCTCGGACGAGAATCGAACCCACCACCTCCAACCCGCAGCCGAGCGCCCTGACCACTCGGCTACCGTGTTTGTTAGAATGTACTAAAAGTTTTATTTTGTTCACAATTTGAAAATATTCCGAGGTTAAGATGAAGCGAATAAACTTCGATAAACAATGAACTTTCAGGAACTAATGAATAAAACAAAACATTATTTAAGTTATGAATATATTCAATATGATTTCCATAATTAGCTGAATAAAATTTTATTGTTAATCTGAATTCATATTGGTGTGGATATTTTATGAACAGCAATGCCTGATCATTAAGGTACATACACGGTATTCCACAGTATATCACGATTTCTTGTAATTTTAGGATTGTTTTATACAACCTTCCGGTTGTAATGTGCTCCATTCCGAAACAAAGGAACAAGTACAGATAAGGGAAAGATTTGTTTTTTTAAAAACAAAACAGCTCTGCTACCAAAATTATCTGTAACGTACCTTTCTTAGCAGTAACTAAATATCCACTCTGAACCGTTTAGGCGTCTAGGGGAGAAATGTCTAAAGAAGGAGCGGGGGGGAGAGTAATTAAGCGCCGAGTATGCACAAAGAATAAAATAAAAGTTTAAGAACTCTCTTGAAAACTAAACAAAATCAATTTATTACATTTAACGTTTAATAACAAACACAACCTTTAATCTATTTTTTTACCATAAAAATTACGGTAACTACAAGATCAACAGAAATAACAATAATTGTAGGAAAAACTAAAACATCCTATTAATGAAGATTATTTTCTTAATAAAGTAACGGAATGAACTACAAATTAAAAATAACTACATCGTGGATCCTAACAAAAATGTAAATAAATTCTTAAAAAATTTAAGTAATGTCAGAAAAAATATTAATTATAAGAATAACAATAACAGTAAAGAAAAAATTATAATCCTATTAAAAATAATTATAATAATATTCTCAATTTTAAAGACACTTAGATGGATGAAGACATCCTCAAATATATTGAGGAAAAAGATTACATATTTCAAAAATTTAAAAACAATAGAATTAACTAAACGTATAAAATCAATATAAATAAAAATGTAAATGTTCAATTGCTTTGAAATTTTGACACAACGTTGCATTCGAATACGCACTTGCTTGTATAAAGCTGTTATACAGATATCACATCTGTGACAGGTAAAAACATGCTTTTTTGGACAATCCCAGGTGTTTGGTGCCAACCTACAATACATCTGACTTAATTGGAGAAGCTACAACAGGCTGGGAAGTCGTATATTCTCGGATCTCGATATTAATTTGCTAAATTATTAAAGGTTTTGTTTTTAATGCTATATATGCTATATATATATGCTATATATGCTACCCGGCTAGTAAATTACAAAAAGAAATTGGTTAAAAAAATTACGTAATAAAATTGAAAAATTCTTTACTCCAAAAAAAAATAAAAAGAAAATATTCAACCTCCTAAAAATAAGCTATGGAAACTTTTAAAGAAATAAAAAAATAAAAAAAAGAAATTCAGGTAATATCGAAATAAATAAATTTGATGTAAATGTAATTTTTTCATATTTCTCTGATATTTTTACTTTTAAATTGAATTAGGCCTTTAACTCTAATATTTCAAACGTTTGTAATGTAAGAATAAAGAATTCAAAAATATAAATTCTATTACTTCCTCCGACATATAATCAGATATTACATACAAATCAATATTGCAGAAAGATACAATTCAGTATCTACAGGATGACATCTCCGTAACAGAAATCAAAATTTCAAACAATATACCTCCTTATACTTAGTTGAATTATTTAATAATATTTTTGAAACTTCTATCTATCCAAATTTATGGAAAATAGCCTATATCATTCCCAAGTATGAGGGTGGCGCATTTGATAACTTTGAGAATTATAGGCCTATTTATTTGCTTTCTAATATTTCAAAAATAATAGAAAGTCACTTATCAAATTCTATTTATAATTTTGTTATCAATATGAACTTCTTAAATACAAATCAAGATGCTTATCAAAAAAAAAAAATTGAACTACTAAATTATTAAAAGATCTAAAATATTATTAGCATTACTAAACACTATTAATGGTGGGAATTTTATTGAGTATCTTTTATTGAGTTTTCGAAGCCTTTCAATAGAGTCAACCACAGCATACTTTTAAATAAACAAAAATATTATAGTATAATAGAACATACAAGAAATTATTTAATTATTTAGAAATTTAGAATCGAAATTATTAAAAAAATTTTAGTAAATTATATTATATTAAAAGTTGTGTTCAAGCCTCAAACCTGGGTCCACTATTGTTTATTTTACATATCAATTCAATTACTGATGATATTAAGTATTCTTCTGTTTTAAATGTGCAGATGACGTTTTATTTTTAAGGATTAATGCTAATCAAATGACTGCCTATTATCATCTTCAAGAAAATAACATTTCTACTTGGGCTTCTACGAACAAAATGATAATCAACCAAATAAAACAAAAATTATGCTTAAATAAATTAAAAAAAAAATATTCACAAAAACATAAATTTTGTGTTACATGATTTTCAGTGTCTCAGTTTTAATAGACATATTGAAAACAAATAAAAGTGAGGATTTTAGAGAACATAGAAAGTAAGAAATCTTTAGATATTTACATTGATAATAATTACAATTGGTAAAATCAATTTTCCGACATTATAAATAAACTAACACTCTTCGACATATATATTTTATCATATAAAACATACTTTTCTGTTTAAATACAAACTGTTGATTTTTAAATCTTTTGTTGATCCTATTTTGGACTACGGCTTAATAGCTGGATTTTTTAACTAAATGCCAAATTAATAAAATTAATAACTTAATTTTTAAAATAGTTGATAGCCATTTATATCAATTTTAAAAACAAATCTGATGAAAAAATAAAAAAAAGAAATACTCACACAAGGAATTTTAACTAGAAATTACAGGTTAACAAGTTTTAAAATTCCCAAACCAAAATAATTTGGTTTAATTAAATATTTTTTTTTTAAGAAATGAAAATTAGGTGAATTTAAAATTACTTTGTCCATTAAATTGGAATAATTACAATGGTAATAGCAGAAAAAAATTAAAAAACAACCTAAATTTCATATAATTTATAAAAAAAAAGCAAAACTTTCTAAATTATAAATCTACAACTTATTTCATTACAATTTAATTTTTTCTTCACTTTGATAATATATTCTCTAAATAGTCACAGATCAATTATTCCAGCACCTATAACACAAGAGTTATTTGTACATAAACCACACCTAATAGACCTGATTACTTAAAAAAAAAACATCCAAAGTAAATCTAAAATTCTCTTATCAATTCAGGTAGAATATCAGAAAATTCTGAAGTTTCCAAGATCTTAAGATGAACCCATAAAAATTATTTAACCACAAAACAAAATGTTAGTTCTCTGCTATCCGACGAGGGAGATTTACCTGTTGTTTTTTGAACATATCAAAAAACAACAGGTATCTAGGACCGTCCGTGTCGGTGTGGCCGTGTGGTCTTGACGGCGGTTTGCTGTAAGGTCGTGTGCCGCCATGTGTGGATAGGATTCCCGGCTGTGAACTTGGCTGCTTCAAGTTCCTTTCCTATGGTTATTAGCCTCTTCTTCGCTATATCTTCGGTCTGACGTCATTCCTAAATGCCGTCCTGGGGCAGGCAACGGGAAACCACCCCAATATCTGTTCCTTAGTGATGAGCGGCTATCCGGTTTGGGAGCGCCTAGCGACAAGGAGCCTTTTGAATTAGTCCGTGTCGACGAGGCCGAACGGGCTAGACAGCGGTCTGCCGTGAAGCCGTGTGCCGGCATCTGGGTTCGATTCCCGGACGAGGACTTGGTTGTTTCAATTTATTTTCCTGTGTTTGTCATTCTTTTCTTCGCTTTCTCTTCGGTCTGACGTCATTTCAAAAAAAAAAAAAAACTTTTTGAAGGAATTTTATTAATTCTTTTATAATCTTCCTACAGAATTCATCTTTGGATTGTTCAATTCCCCAACTATCTTTCTCCACCAAGAACATTTTACAGTTTATTTTAGACAACAAATCAAGACACACGTTTGTAGAACCTTTCCTATAATGAACAACAAAGTCATATATTTGTAACAATAAATTCCAACGAGTCATTCTACTTGTGATATCAGAGCTCTTGTTCAAACATATGAGGGCATTATGATCTGTTGCACAAAGACTGGTTCAGAGTTTGTGGCACCTGATTCAACAGAAATAACGACTGATGATCTGCTCTTCTGTTTATCGTCTTCACTGTCAGCAGAGGGTTTTCTGGTTCAGACTTCTCAACTTCCATTGGTTCCTGTTCATCATTCAAAGAAGGGATTCTGCATTCTCCTGCATTGCCTTAGATTTATCTAGCTGGAAGGTTCTTTTCAACTTCAGGACTAAGTTTTTCTTTTTTAATAGCTTCAACATCTGAGTCCTCATCCATTCGAAGCCTTTTCCTTGAATCTGTTTTATCTTTGTCATTGATTGATGTGTCATCTTCCATCTTTTCATCTCAGTTATTGTTTAAATTCTCATTTAACTGTTCTGAATTTTTGTCAGAAAGCACCACATGCTGCTTTTCTGAATCCTCTTCTTCAGAGGTCTTTGTTTCAGCTGTTTTGGTTTTCGTAACGTCCAGGCTTTGTTGCCCAAATCGACCACTTCCTTCACCTTTTCAATTTCCTCTTTATCTTCTTGGACTGGCTGATCTGGTGGCATTTCCGTGGATTTTCGAGTTTTGGGAACACTTCTCGTACAGCGAGCCGTCCGTGGAGACCAGGTGACAGCAGTAAAAGCGGCGGCGAATTGTTGTGGCGGTTTCAACCTTTGTGTGCTGCGTCCACCTCTTCCTTACCGAGGCCTTGATTTGGACTGCTCTGTTGCAAAGATTTCGGAACAAGAGTATTTTTTTTTTAAAGTTCTGGCATTTTAACGTTTGCTTGTAAAGTACTTGCTCTTTTCCTTGGTTCTTCTTTCATACTGTGATCTAAAGAAACAGTTTTTTTCACCATCACTGGAATTTCTGAGGCGTTTTCGTTTATTTGTCGCTTTACTTACAGAAGTATTTTGGAGGAGGCTGTTTTTGTGTCGTAATTTGTATTTATGAAGACTCGGGAGCCTTTTTCTCTGCTACTGTCCTTTGAGGGGCTGTTTCAACAGGAACTTTGCGAGGTGCTTATTTTGATCTGCTTCGACTGGCTATGCTGGATTTTTCTATCTCTGTAGGAATTATTTCCTCTTTCGTTTGTTCTCTTCTAGGTCTTTTGAGGACAAGTGGACTTTCTCTCTGTTTTACTTCTTTCATTTCTGCACTTCACCTTGTCGCTTTTTTAACATTAGGTTTGGGCTTCACCATTCTGTTAACTTCATTTTCTGCAAATGCACTTGAACGCTGTGTACTTTTACTTTTGCTCATAGTAGTTCTGGGATCACGTAGGGTGGCAGGCCTTTGAGGAGGAGGACGATAAGGAGTTCCACTTACTCTTCGTTTTGGTTTAGTTAGGGGAGAAATAGTATCTGTGAAAACTGGAATCACAGAGCAGCATCGAGTACTGCGTTTTCTCTCTTTTTCTTTTAAAACCTTACAGGTCTTATAAAAGTACGAGTGTTCGGCAGCTTAGATTTTGCTGATGCAGGGGTTTTAGGAGTATTTTTAAATATGTTGATTAAAGCTCGTTAAGTTTTATGGAAAGAAAAATGTTGAAATGCAAAAAAAAAAAGTCAGTGTGACTCCAACAGTTCCCAGCAATTAATGCAGATGGATCCTCGATGCATACCGAACCCAGCTACTAACTTCAATGAATCTTTAAAACTAAAAATGCAGACTTTAAAAGCTCTTAAAGCAGTAACTTCGCTCTGGTTTGAAACCGTCGACATTGAATATAGCCCTCTGGTGAATGTCTTCTTTTCCATCCCCTGCCTTTAAGATTTTATTCTTTAATTTTTCTCTCCAAATTATGGGAAATGACGGATGAAATATTCATTGCATTTTTTGCCATGAGTTGGTTTTTTTCCCTTTTCAAATCCTATCCGACAGAGAATTTTTTTTTTAGATTTTGAAGATGAGATCTTCAATATTTCAAGTATTTTTCTAAAAAAAAAAGGGTTTGACGTATGTAGTCATTAAGTAGCGATCGATTTTGTCTGGAAGCAACATCATCTTGAACTTCGAGCAGTGAGTCCAAGATGTCGTCGTTTTGTAATAGCATTATCGTGACCACCAAAGGACAAAACTAGCATATCCAAGCAAGAGGAATATTGTAGAACGTTTTTAATAATTTCAAGATCTGTAACTGTAGAAAATGCAACAACTAGAATGTTTATGTAGTGTTTAAAAGATTTAGTTACGAATTTTAGCAGGAGATGGCACTGTAACGTCCTGGAAACATCAATCAATAAGGAAATTACGTCGTAAAAAGCTCTTCTTTCATGAACTCAACTGTAATCATCTATGTTTAGTTAACTTTAATACTAGTTCTACTGAATATTTATTAATATACTCTCTCCGTCATAAAGTCTGCATCGGATCTACTACTCCGGGAACTCATTTTATCATCACGAAATACGTCCAGCCACAACCATCAGACGAAAATGTTCAAGTCTCGACGTGATGTGATCAAATAGTCAACTATGTCTGAATGGGAGCTTTCCAATCGATCATCATCATTTTGGATATGATACGTAAACTTGAACTTCTTTTAAAACCAGATATGTTGGATAGTTAGCGAACTATTCCAAAAGAACTTTTCTTTGAGCTTCAAGATGTTGTTCAACAAAAATTAAAAAACTTTCTTGTCGAATTGTGATTCAAAATTCTTTATGAAGAAGATCAATTTCGTTAAATTTCTTTATTAGAAGTTAAAGAACAATTTTAAGTTAAAAATAAGGAATAAGTCAAATGACAAGTTAGTTATAGAAAACTAGACAATATGATTGTATCTTTTTTCCTTCGAGGGAAGTTGTGAATTGGTTCCTAGGATGCCTGTTGTTTTTTTTATGCTAAGTACTAGTTTTAGAAATCTTCCTCGTTCGATAGCAGAGAATTACTATTATTATCCTTGAATTGATAAGGAGAATTTCAAATTTACCCTTGGATTAACGTTGCATTTGTTATTAAACGTTAAATTTAATAAATTGATTTTGTTTACTTGTTAAAAAGAGTTGTTATACTTTTATTTTATTCTTCAACTGTGCGTAAGGGCCTGCCACACCACCTGGTCTCTGAACAACTAACAGCAGAAGTAAAAGTAGACAGTTTTCAAGTGCATCTGAAGAAAATGAAGTTAACAGAGCGGTGAAGCCCAAACCTGTTGTTAAAAAAGCGACAAGTCGAAGTGCAGAAATGAAAAAGTAAAACAGAAAGAAAGTCCTCTTGTCCTCAGAAGAGCTAGAAGAGAATAAACGAAAGAGGAAATAATTCCTATAGAGATAGAAAAATCCAGTATAGCCAGACGAAGCACATCAAAATCAGCACCTCGCAAAGCTCCTGTTAAAATAGCCAATCGAAAGACAGTACCAAAGAAAAAGGCTCCAAATTTCTCCAATTCAAATTCCGACACAAAAACAAGACTCCTGCAAAAAATACTTCTTTAAATAAAGCGGCAAATAAACGAAAACGCCTCAGAAATTTCAGTGAAGGTGAAAAAACTGTTTCTGTAGATCACAGTATTAAAGAAGAACCAAGGAAAAGAGCAAATACTTCACAAGAGAACGTAAAAATGCCAGCACGTATAAAAAAGGAAAAATGTCCTGTGTCCGAAATCTTTGTTACAAAGCAGTCCGAAGTCAAGCCCTGGGGAAGCAAGAGGTGAATGCAGCACACAAAGGTCGAAACCGGCACGAGAATTCGGCGCCGCTTTCACTCCTGTCACCCGGTCTCCACGGACGGCTCGCAGTACGAGAAGGGCTCCTAATACTCGAAAATCCAAGGAAATGCCACCAGATCAGCCTGTCCGAGAAGAAAAAGAGGAAATTGAGAAAGAAAAGGTGAAGGAAGTGGCTGATTAGGGCGACAAAAAGGCCGGCTCGTTACGAAAACCAAAACAGCTGAAACAAAGACCTCTGAAGAAGTGGATTCAGAAAAGCAGCATGTGGTGCTTTCTGATAAAAATTCAGAACAGTGAAATGAGAATTTATACAATATATGTGATGAAAAGATCGAAGAAGACACATCAGCCAATGCCAAAGATAAAACAGATTCAAGTTAAAGGCTTCGAAAGGATGAGGACTCTGATGTTGGAGATTAAAAATACAAAACTTCGTCCTGAAGTTGAAAAAGAATCTTCCCAGCTAGATAAACTTAAGGCAATGCAGGAGAATGCAGATTCCTCCTCTTTGAATGATGAAGATGAACCAATGGAAGTTGAGCAGTCTGAACCAGAAAACCCTCTGCTGACAGTAAAGACGACACAGAAGAGCAGATCAACAGTCAATATTTGTGCTTTATTATCTGCCACAAACTATGAACTAAGGGTTCACAGTTTAGAGCAAACTTCTTTGGAAACTCTCGCAAAGAATATGAAATTTACCATGTTTTTGTGACCCTTTATTTGTCACAAAGTAATACGGCTGAGAGCTATGTGAAAACGTTAAAAAATTTAGTTAAAATGAACTTGGTACTGAGCATAATAATTGGGAGTCGTCCTTAGATGAACTGTGAATGAAATGACGGGCCTCTCACCTGCTTTTGCTATGTTGTTAACCGATTTTAGTCGGGATTCTCCGAAGGATTTATAATGGGAAAC